>JACEFZ010018675.1:0-36717 GCA_014155875.1 Cepaea nemoralis | reverse complement strand
TTTTTTTCCCCTTTCAACAACCCCCCGTTTTTAAATCTTTCGCCACGCACATATAATAATACAGAATATACAGCATAGGAGACAAATAAACCAAATATCAGACATGCAGGGAAACATGCAGACAGAAACACTACACATAGGGACCGCTTTCCAGCAACACTACAAACATCTATTCACAGCAGAGGCAGTAGACACACAGATACAAGACAACTTCCTACAGTACACAAAGAAATTACCTGACACAGACAGAGAAACACTGGACACAGAACTGACACTGGCAGACATAACACAGGCACTGAGCACACTAAACAAAGACAAAACTCCAGGACCAGACGGTTTGACAGTAGAATTCTATCAACATTTCTTTCCTATCCTAGGCAATCTTCTCCTCAAAGTCTATCAGGAAGCCTTTGACAAACAACAATTACCTGAAAGCTTTAACATGTCCTACATCACACTCATACGCAAAGACAACACCGACAAAACACAACTGAAGAACTACAGACCAATTTCCTTACTCAACACAGACTACAAGATACTCGCCAAATCACTCACCAACAAACTCAAACCCTTCATGCCTACACTCATACACCCCGACCAACAGTGCAGTGTCAAAGACAGAAATATACACAATCACAACCATCTCATTAGAGACATATTAACTACACACATAGGAAAGATTGTCCATCCTCCATCTTGTCCTTGGATCAAGAGAAGGCTTTCGACAGAATTTCCCATACTTACCTGCATAAGACACTAGAACACTGCAACATAGGAGAGTACTACAGGCAGTGGATACAGATCTTGTACAAAAATCCTGAGAGTAAAGTGTTGGTGAACCACTCACTGACAGATAGCTTCAGGCTCACTAGATCTGTAAGACAGGGATGTCCCTTATCACCACTGCTGTACTTGCTCACCTTAGAGCCTTTACTAGAAAAGATAAGACAAGACACTAGTATTAAAGGAACCTTCCTACATGGGATAGGAGAGCAGAAGCTTGTCGCTTATGCAGATGACACTGCCTTCTTCCCCACTAGCAACATCTCAATAAGGAACATACTCCACACCTTTACCCATTTTGGAAAAGGCAGTGGAGCCTAAGTAAATATACAGAAATCACAGATAATGGGACTAGGAAAGTGGAAACAAAAGTCTGATTTCCCTCCAGACCTGAGACACACAGGCACCATGAAGCTGTATGGGATCACATTCCCATGTGATCCCACAAAAACACACAAACAGACATGGCACTCATTGACTGAACAGATCAAAGACATGTTACACAGGTATAGGTACAAAACATCCACAATATTTGGTAGAAGCACAATAGTCAACACATACATAATACCCAAAATATTATACTTAGCGACAGTACTAAACCCTCCCAAACAGACCGTCACAGACATAAACATACAAATCAGACGCTTCATCTTCACCAATACAATACACAGCATACATCACAAAACACTCATGCAGGACAAACTGCAGGGGGGAATTGCACTCCAGGACATCCACACAAAAATACTGTCACTTAGAATCAGTCACATAGGTAAAATCATCAGACATCCAGAACAACATAGATTAGCTTTATATTATATAGCACATAACATCAAACACCTCACACCTCTTAACAATGCAACTGCACACTACCAGGGAAGACTGCCAACATTCTATCAGACATGCATACAGGCAATACAGGGACATGAACAGTTAATACAGCAAACAACACACACAATATACAAACATTTAGTTAGAGAGCAAGCACCATCACTAAGACTTAGGATTAAAAGAGGACACAAATACTTCATGTCTGACTTCACATGCACCTTTTCAAACCTACACAACAAACACATAACACCAAAAGCTAGGGAGATCACATATAGACTGTTATACAATATGACCCCCACAACACAGGTAGAAGCATACATATCCAAACAATGTCAATTATGTAGAAACAACACACAAGAGACAGAGGAACACATTTATTATACATGTCCAACAATTACTGCCACACGCGCAACACTCAAACACCTCATACAAACACACACAGGCAAACAAACCGACATATATAAAGCAATTTTTCTCAATACTATACCAATGACATCTAAGGACATACATACAAAACTACTTGTAGCACTTTCTTACTACAGACAACTTATATGGACCTGCAGAAATTTTGCCAGATACAAACACCACACATATAACACACATTTAGTTTCCTTTATGTACACGCACAAAATATCACAACTCTTTCCAGAGTTGGTATAAATGGTATACCAACTCCGGCAATTTTGGGAATTTTTGGTAATTTTGGTATACATGAGTGAGAGAAAGAAAGAAGAAACAGTGAATGAATGGTGAGTGGATGATTAAAAAGATCACATATGGTCAAAAGACCAATGGAATTCCCATTCCAATGTACTATTTATGAAATGTTTTGCTTTAAATGAACTTGTTGTGCTAAACTACCACCACAACTGAGATTATCATTTTAGTAAATAAAATCACATATCTATTATACTAATATTATTATTATTTTATTATTATTATTATTATTATTTTATTAATATTAGTATTACTATTACTATCATTAACATTATTATTTTTTACTATCATCACAATACCCTTTTTATCCTTAGTATCATTAAATAAATAAGTATTAATGATATCAACCGGTCTCTGTGGCTAAAGGTTGGCGAACACGGTTTGTGAGCCCGTATACCCGGGTTCGAAACACTGCAATGCTGGTTTTTTCGAAAAAGGTATAGGGGCCGGTCGTTCAGAAAGCAATGGCAAACTACTGAACGTAACGCTTGCCTAGTACATCAACAGCAGCTGAAAATGCTGGTGTTGACTGCAACGTCCCGTAAGGGATACGCAACACTTTAAAATTAATGATATCACCATAATTAATTTACAACTTCATCCCCCATGTCCCCCCCCCTTTTTTGGTTAAGGTTTGTTGCTTTTGCTACTACCCCCACTATTTTGTTTCAAACATTTGCCCTGCCTGTACCACCATTACAGTGGTCATAGGAACATTGGGGCAGTGAAACCAATTGGTGAGAGAGTAGCGAGGAAACAACATGTAAAGACTTTCCCCTATCCTTGTAGTCAATACTTACCTTATCATCCTTAGTAGCATTGATTTTATAAGTATTATGGATATCATCACTATTTATTTTACAAACTTCATCTCCCCTGCGCCCCCCGTTTGCTTTTAGTTTGCTACCCTTGCTGCTACCCCAACTGGTTGGTTCAAACATTTGTCCTGCCTGTACCATCATTACCCTTTTCTTTGTATTCAGTATTTACCTTAGTATCCTTAGTATCATTAATGTTATAAGTATTAGTGATATCATCATTATTATTTTACAACTTCATCTCCCCTAGCATGAGGCTTGGGTGGGGTGAAACCAGTTGAGGAGAGCGTAGCGAGTGAGAAAATAATGTAAAGACTTCCCCCTTTCCTTGTATTCAGTATTTACCTTATTATCCTTATTATCATCTTTATTAATTTACAACTTCATCTCCCCTAGTGCCCCTTTTTGCTTATGGTTTTGTTGCCTTTGCTACCACCCCCACTGGTCAGTTCAAACATTTGCCCTGCCTGTACCATCATTAAGGGTGGTCGGAGGGGCATTGGAGTGAAAGCGATTAGTGGGAGTGTGGCAAAGTAAACAAAAATGTAAAGATTTCCCTTTCTCCTTGTCACCCCTTTTGAATCATGTGAGGGAGTGTTGAAGGAATAAATACAAAATCACATATGTTTACCAAATCAATAATACTGAAATAAATTTGTGCAAATACAAATGATTGAGGGAATGAGGGGGGGGGGGGGGAAAAACCAACTCCCTGTACTACAACTATTATTAAAAACTATATTTGGCTTGTGTATGTACACTGCTATGCTATGTTAACACCATTCCAAAGAGAATCATCCTAGCAAATGGAAACCACAATTTGCAAAAAGTTTATCATTTTCATAACCATTATTACCATTGCTAGTTTTTTTTTATATTGGCTATTATTACCCTCAGTATGTCTCTTCTTGTCATTATTATTATTGTCATCATTAGTAATAAACAAAATCCCTTTCCCATGTGCCCCCCATTCCCCTTGCTCATGGTTTGTTGCTGCCTTTGCTGATACCCACACCGTTTTGGTTCAAATATCTATCCTGCCTTTACCATCATTGCCCAGAGAGGAGTGGTAGGGCAATTGGTGGAGTGGAACCAGATTGGTGAGAGGGTGGCAAGGGAAACACAAATGTAAAGATTGGAAAATGTTGTGCAAATACTGATGCTTGTTTTACTTTTTACAATAAGTTTTAAAAAAAATAAATAAATAAAAGGAAGGGAAAAAATGAATGAACCCTTACAAATAAGATCAAAAAATAAGCAAGAAGAAAAAGATAACCAACTCCTTGTACTTACTGCTACTATTATTGAAAATTGCATGTAGCAAGAGTAAAAAAAAAAAAAAAAAAAAAAATAAGCAAGGAGAAAAGAAGATAACCAAATCCCTTTTACACCTACTATATTATTAAAGGGTGCAGGATGAAATTGTTATTGTATGTACCTGCCATAATTTAACACAATTTCTAAGAAAATCATTTTAGCAAATGGAATCACATGTTTGGAAAATGTGATCATTATCATAAAATAAGAAAGAAAAAAAAATTTTACTAAAGATTTCCGTGGAGAGGAGCAATATAATGAGTCTAAAGACTATTTTTCAGACCCTACACCGTAGGGTATATTGAAATAAATGTTACGAATGGGTTGAAAAAAATAAACAAACAAATATTCTTCCGGAAGCTTGTACTGTATTGCTCTGGAATCTCAAGCAGCCTTTCTGGGCTTGAGGAGGAGGAGAAAGACAAAAAGTACGATGACAAAGGGGTGGATCAAGAGGCCAGCCTACGAAACATTCTGGATTCTGGGGCAGAGGATGATGAGGAAGAAGATGCAGAGAAGGAAGAAAATGAGGATGAAGTTGATGAAAAGGAGGACAAGAAGGAGGAGAAAAAGAAAGATGATTATGACAGCAGTAGCTCAAGTATGGAGGATGACTCTGACATAGAAAAGGATGGCAGGCTTGCATCAGCGCTGTTTTTACAGAAAGATAAAAAGGAGAAGAAAGAAAGAAAGGAGGAACCAGTTGCTGAGTCAAGTCAAAAGCCTGAGAATCGTACACCGACCCCAGACAAAGTCAAAGACAAAGGATTGAAGAGAAAAGCAGAGAAGACTCCAGAAGGCAAGTCTGATGTTGCCAAGAAACACAAGAGTGAAGACAAAGAAGGCATTACAGAAGATGCCATCAGACGATACCTGATGCGCAAGCCTATGACCACAAAGGATCTGCTGCAGAAGTTCAAATCCAAGAAGCTGAACATGAGCAATGAGAAAATCACTCACGTCATAGCTCAGCTGCTGAAGAAGATCAACCCAGAGAAAATGATGATACACAAGAAACTGTATTTATCCCTGAAGAAGCCTGAATGATATTAAAGATGCTGTTTTTATTTTTAAAAAAAAACAAACAAACAAATATTCCTCTACAACACACAAGAGACAGAGGAACACATTTATTATACATGTCCAACAATTACTGCCACACGCGCAACACTCAAACACCTCATACAAACACACACAGGCAAACAAACCGACATATATAAAGCAATTTTTCTCAATACTATACCAATGACATCTAAGGACATACATACAAAACTACTTGTAGCACTTTCTTACTACAGACAACTTATATGGACCTGCAGAAATTTTGCCAGATACAAACACCACACATATAACACACATTTAGTTTCCTTTATGTACACGCACAAAATATCACAACTCTTTCCAGAGTTGGTATAAATGGTATACCAACTCCGGCAATTTTGGAAATTTTTTGGTAATTTTGGTATACATGAGTGAGAGAAAGAAAGAAGAAACAGTGAATGAATGGTGAGTGGATGATTAAAAAGATCACATATGGTCAAAAGACCAATGGAATTCCCATTCCAATGTACTATTTATGAAATGTTTTGCTTTAAATGAACTTGTTGTGCTAAACTACCACCACAACTAAGATTATCATTTTAGTAAATAAAATCACATATCTATTATACTAATATTATTATTATTTTTATTATTATTATTATTATATTTATTTATTTTATTATTATTAGTATTATTATTACTATCATTAACATTATTATTTTTTACTATCATTACCCTACCCTTTTTATCCTTAGTATCATTAATTAAATAAGTATTAATGATATCAACCGGTCTCTGTGGCTAAGGGCTTGCGAACGCGGTTTGTGAGCCCGTATACCCGGGTTCGAAACACGGCGATGCTGGTTTTTTCGAAAAAGGTATAGGGGCCGGTCGGTCAGAAAGCAATGGCAAACTACTGAACGTAACACTTGCCTAGTACATCAACAGCAGCTGAAAATGCTGGGTTTGACTGCAACGTCCCGTAAGGGATACGCAACACATTAAAATTAATGATATCACCATTATTATTTCACAACTTCATCCCCCATGTCCCCCCCCCCTTTTTTTGGGTGTTAAGGTTTGTTGCTTTTGCTACAACCCCCACTATTTTGTTTCAAACATTTGCCCTGCCTGTACCATCATTAGAGTGGTCATAGGGACATTGGTGCAGTGAAACCAATTGGTGAGAGAGTAGCGAGGAAACAACATGTAAAGACTTTCCCCTATCCTTGTAGTCAATACTTACCTTATCATCCTTAGTATCATTGATTTTATAAGGTATTATGGATATCATCACTATTTATTTTACAAACTTCATCTCCCCTGCGCCCCCTGTTGCTTTTGGTTTGCTACCCTTGCTGCTACCCCAACTGGTTGGTTCAAACATTTGTCCTGCCTGTACCATCATTACCCTTTTCTTTGTATTCAGTATTTACCTTATTATCCTTAGTATCATTAATGGTATAAGTATTAGTGATATCATCATTATTTTACAACTTCATCTCCCCTAGCATGAGGCTTGGGTGGGGAGAAACCAGTTGAGGAGAGAGTAGCGAGTGAGAAAATAATGTAAAGACTTCCCCTTTTCATTGTATTCAATATTTACCTTATTATCCTTATTATCATCTTTATTAATTTACAACTTCATCTCCCCTAGTGCCCCCTTTGCGTATGGTTTTGTTGCCTTTGCTACCACCCCCACTGGTCAGTTCAAACATTTGTCCTGCCTGTAACATCATTAAGAGTGGTCAGAGGGGCATTGGAGTGGAAGCGATTGGTGGGAGTGTGGCAAAGTAAACAAAAATGTAAAGATTTCCCTTTCTCTTAGTCACCCCCTTTGAATCATGTGAGTGAGTGTTAAATGAATGAATGAATACAAAAACACATATGGTTATCAAACCAATAATACTGTAAAAACTTATGCAAATACAAATGTTTGGTTAATTTTTATTTAAAAAAAAGAAAGAGAGAGCAAAGAGGAAAATATGAATGAACCCCTACATTTAGGAGAAAAACAAAACAAGGAGGAAAATAAAACCCACTCCTTTACTCCAAAAATTACTAAAAACTGCAGCTTGCATGTGTATGTACCTGCTAGGCTATGTTAACACCATTCCAAAGAAAATCATCCTAGCAAATGGAATCACATATTGTAAAAATGTTATCATTTTCATAACTATTATCACCATTGCTGTTTTTTTATAATTGCTGTCATTACCCCCAGTATGTCTCTTCTTGTCATTATTACTATTGCCATCATTAGTAATAAAACAAAAACCCCTTTCCCATGTGCCCCCCTCCCCTCGCTATTGGTTGTTGTTGCCTTTGCTGGTACCCACACCGGTTTGGTTCAAATATTTATCCTGCCTTTACCATCATTGCTCAGAGAGGGGGGTAATGGCATTGGTGGAGTGGAACCAAATTGGTGAGAGGGTGGCAAGGGAAACAAAGATGTAAAGATTGTAAAAAATTGTGCTAATACTGATGCTTGTTTACTTTCTACAATAAGTTAAAAAAAAAAAAAAAGAGGAAGGGAAAAAAATGAATGAACCCTTACAAATAAGACCAAAAGGAAAAACAATAAGCAAGGAGAAAAAGATAACCAACTCCCTTTACTTCTACTATTATTGAACATTGCATGTTGCAAATATATGTATTATAAAAAAAAAAAAAAAAAAATAAGCAAGGAGGAAAAAAAAGAAAACCAACTCCTCTTTACACCTACTATATTATTGAACAGTGCAGGATGCAAATGTTTATTGTATGTACCTGCCATATTTTAACACCATTTCTAAGAAAACCTTTTTTAGCAAATGGAACCACATTTTGGAAAATGTGATCATTATCAAAACTAATCTTATCATGCATTGTGTTTTTTAGCACTGCTGTTTATCACCCTTAGTAGTTTTATTCTTTGTCTTTATTATTATAAGATGTATTTCATGTAAACACCATTCCTAAGATAATCAATTTAGCACATGGAATCACGTGTTAAAACTATTATTATCATTGAGTCTATCAGTACTATCACTATCACCCTTAGCAGTGTTATTCCTTGTCATTATTATATTATTTATGTATTTGGTTGTTATTTGCATTATTATCATTGTAATCACTATTAATATATATGGCTTTGTAAACGCGTATACTGTCACATCCCCCTTTCCCACCCTTTTGATACTGTGATTGTTGTCTCTGCTGCCACCCTCACCGGTTGTTTGCCAGACTGCGGGAGCAGCAAATTAAAAGAGGGGTGGCCAAACAAGAACACTACGCAGGAAGCCAAAGAAGATTGATAAACCAACACAGAACTGGCGTCGTTAGCCGCTACACGCTGCGGGATTTGCTGAGGAGGGGATCCGAGCACTTATGGACTGAATGGTTCGATGTGCAACGAGGATGATCTGTCGACTAACTAACTAACTAACTAAACAGTTTTGCACCGCCATGTTTTATCATCACCGAGCGGTGGTGATGGTACTTGGTAGGAGTTTTGGAGTTGACAGGAGAGCGGGGCGGCAAGGGAAATAATAACAGCCCACTACCATCACGCTGTTGATTTAAAATATTTTCTTACAACAATGTCAATGGAGGAATGTTTAAATGTATAAAATATTTGTAATTTTTGCGCATATGTCACCTACACTTCCACATGCAACGCTCTGTAACAACACGAACAATACAAATGCAAATGTTTCTTAACACTCAATAAAAGTTTAAAAAAAAAAAAAAAGTTGGAACTCTTCGCTGGTTGCTGAGGATGGGGACGGAGCGCTTATGGGAATGTCCCGAATGCTGTGATGTCGGTTCCTAGATCAATCAATCAATCAATCAAACTGCATCTAAAGTTTAAGTCATGTGTTCACATTTAAGAAGCATACTTACCTGGCACGGGAGCTACCATGATCAATAAGGTGTTGCTCCCAGGTTGAGGCCCTTCCATTGCACTTCGGTTGGGTTGACGCCTGCGATCACCCCAAAATGTGGGTGACTCGAGTGCGTAATTTTTTCGTAAGGGGGACTGCGTAATTTTTTCGTAAGGGGGACTGCGTTCGCGCTATCAGTAGTTATATATGTTGCTTATTAGCCCCAAAATTGTGGAGCCTCCACGTGGAGCTTGTGGAGCGCTCCATGTGGAGCTGGGTGGTGTCTGATGGTGCTGGGATGATGTGGAGTCTATGGAGCCTGTGGAGGGTGGTGAAGGGACCCCTCTTAGTTGTGTCTTTGGCTTGTTAAGCTCGTTGTTTTTGGCGGGTAAAATTTAAAAAAAAATGTACTAAGGATTGGGAGGAGCGGGTTCTTCCTATGGGTGTGTCTTCGGTCAGGGTGGAGCGGAAGGAGTCGGTGTAAATAGTAAGCGCAAAGAAGGTGGTGCTGTCCCCTATGTAGTGGTCACATGACCGGTCAGCGCCCGAGTGATCACAAGTCCGATCATCGGTGTAACGAGTAGCGGGGTATCTACTAATGCTAACAACGGACCCTTTCTTTAAAATGTCAAAACTTACAAAAACACACAAATGTACATGCACAATGTGGGACAACAACAAAAATCAATACTGATTCTCCTGACAACTAATCCAGGGGCTTATCGTCGTAGTAATGAACTAGGTGGGTTATTAATAATGCATTATATAAACCGGGCGGGGTGGTCGGGGCTAGCGCGGGCGACGAACGCGGGGGCGACCACGACCGGGTGGTCGCTAGGGCGCGCGTTCGAACCCTGGAGCCGCGCCGGGTGTCATATGAAAATTGTAATAAGTAAAAATGTAAATAATTCGGATGTATGAGCTATAGTAGTTCGTAGTGTCTTATACATTATCATCATATAAATTACACAGCTTGTGATGGCGATAGCTGGTGGTAGTAATAGGCTGTGTGTAGCAAAGGAGAGGTGGTGTGTTGGATAAGCTTAGGTGGTACCCCAGAAGAGATGACAGGTTCGAATCTCGGTGCTGTGCCACTGGTAAGGGTAATAGACGTCAGTGTGTGGGGTGTCTAGCTGGTCATACGAGTTAGGATTCGGGCCGCATTTTCCATCCATGTCAAGCTATGTCCACAAGTCCGAGGGAAAAACAAGCATCCGACTTCACAGCTTAACTTAACATAACAAGTTGGAGAACATAAGATACCCATACACGACGCCATATGTGACAAAACCAGTAATATTCATCTGTATATATGACTAATCCTGGGGGAATTATCTCCGTCGATAGATAAGGATTGGGAAAGTAATAATACTAAATAATATTTTCAGGGAGGGTATTATAACATATGTCGTCTAAGCCCAAGGTATATCTCCTGTAATATAAGGTGGTCGGAAAACCAATATCACTAGCCTCAATTCTTCTCATAATGGCGACTAGTGGCTTAAAGACATAACCATTATTGCAGACACAGCTGTGTGCAGACTAATCTACCAGGTCACGTGGTCTAGGCCATATTGACAAAAACGGGGTATAAATGCTAAGGAATGGACGCTGTGCGAAGCACTCTCTGCCAGCTCTCTGATCCTGATACCTCAAGGGAAACTGACAGAACAACCTTTGCAGTCGGTGAGTATGATGTCTCGTTGGTAAACACTGCGCTTGTGTGTGCACGTGTATGTCTGTATGTATATAGGTATGTATGTATGTGTGTGTAAGTGTGTGGTTATGTCTATGTGTGCGTGTGTACATGTGAATACGTGTAACGATGGTAGATATAACCAAAGGGTAATAGAACGTGGGCTACTCTAGTGAGATGAAGATAACAAAAGTACCTCTCTCTTTCATATGGACACGACCGTTGTGATCATCCTGTACTAAGGTGATGTTTTGCTGTTATACTCAAGTTGGTTCTATTTACCCTCTACCGGTTAACTTCACTCAGCCATATCATGTGGAGTTTCATATTCACTGTTAACAAACATGAGCCGGCAGTGTGAGTTCTTCACCTTCAAATATATTTTCTAGACCAACCAATGTGTCAAACTATACTGACTTTGTGTTTTTTTTTTCACGTTAGATCAAATATGTCTTCACTTCATGTTGCCACAAATATTAACTTTATATACGTCACTGTGCTCATGGAGACTCATTATGGTATCATTCATAGATCATAAAATACCTTCACAATTAAAAAAGTATTGCTGGTCACTAAAAGTTTTCTTGTTCTTGTTGTTTTTCCAGGTATACGTTGTCAACGTGTTGAAAGAACCCATATTCTTGAATTCAATCTACTATAAAAATTCAAAAGGAGGGCTGACAATATAAAGACCTTGTACCGAATTACTACTATCAACCTACAAACCTTAACTTTTACGGTATTGTCAACCAGAATTATGTCGACTCAGCAAAAAGAAATCCACTTATGTGTCACATGTGGGAAAAGTTTCACAGAAAAATGCAGTCTGCTTCGGCACATTCACACAGTTCACAGCACTGAAACTCACGCATGCCACCTATGTGGCAAGCTATTCAACAGAAAAGACAACCTAAAACGACACAGACGAACATACCACCAGACTCACACTTCAGCAACAACTATGGACACTAAACCTTCAAACCCTGAACCCAGTCTACCATCACATTCATCACGCAAAATGGGGACACCCTCGAACGCATATACCAATAAAAAACGTAGACACACTACTGATCAAATGGTAGCAGAGGAAGCGGACATCCAACAAACATATAGGGACTACTGGACAGCCCTTAGGACTGACTGCAAGGCGCTGTCGATCATGTTACCCAAGCATGTAGTGGTATTATAAGAAAGCGCCGACCAACACCACCTAGTGAGCATAGTAAATGTATAAACCTAACAATTTTACCTCCTCGGTCTCATAAGAAGTAGTATTCTGATATATTTGTATGATAGCTCTGAGTCACCCCAACTAATGTGAGTGTCTTCATTCTGGCGTGGATCTGTTTAGCGTGCCTCCTATGCAAACGATGACAGAAGAGGGTTAGTGTGTGGAGATACACCGGCTCACGGCTCTAGGAGCACCTGTGAGGATCTAGCGTCATGTAGTCTGCAGGCTGTACTACAACAACACTTCACCAAAGATGAAATAATCACGCTAAGCCACAGTAGTATCGCGGAGTGCCCCTTCAACTATAATCGCCAACACGAAAACTCGGAACCATCTCCAACCAACAGAGAGTGTTAACCACCACAGACAGCCTTATATTTCAGTAAATCCACACTCGTCGATGGGTAGTAAGCAGCTACCTATAAATAAAGAGAGGCAATATAATTACAGATAGGTCGTCAATAACTGAATAAGTCTCAATATGAAGAAGCTTAGGGTGGATGTGAGGAGTCTTTTTATATAAATATACATAGGTGTTGTTATTTCTTCGCAGGTTGTATCCCATAGGGATGGCTACAGAGTGGTATATCCATCGAAGGAACATCACTGGCGCAAACACCCCAGGCCACCACGGATGTCACTAGTGGTAAATCGCTGTGTCCTAGTGCGAAAAGAGTGAATAGCATTGCACAAGCTACCACAGTATTTGACCAAACACAATTGTCTGTCGCCCTAACAACCATTTGTATGATCCTAGTGTGACGTCAACAATCTGCTCAAGACCTTGTTATTATTCGTGAAGAACACAGACTAAGCAATCTTTATAAGTTCGGTGACACTGGTGTCAATTCCACAAGAAAATACATGTCTACGCAACCAACAGAACTTCATCTGGCTGCCATAAGACCGGTTGTCACTAAACATTATACACTGAACAAAGAAAGAGTGGTCAGAAACAATATCAACAGAGATGCACACCCGACTGGTTTACTCGTTAAACGGACTAACTCAGGTCAATGTGTTACTATAACATTCGACAGTACAAGTCACTATCAGTCGTTTCGAACCCGTATGTTTAGTTATTACAAGCACCAGCGCATTGAAGCCAGACAAGACCTGAACGGGGTACATGTGGAAGACCTGTTTTCAACACCCCTGGTTAAGATACATATGTATCACACGAAGATGAAACTATTCGCCCAAGGAAAGATTGACAATATTAATTCTTGGTTAGAAATAGACTTTATCGAACTTGGAAACTTCGATTCAGACGAATAGACACACAAAGCAACCTTCCTGGGTCAAAAAGGAGAAGAAACCCACAATAAGGCACAAATTCCAAGTTAGTATATTTGAGACTATAAGCCTGTATTTCCACAACTAATCAAAAATAGACAAAACTTTGACGCTTTTATCAAAACAGTACACGAACACGACGTTCTTACCTACGCTATGCAACAACGTCCAAACACCAAATACACCACAGAGATGATTCCAGCTATATGTTTTTATCTCTATCATATCCCAGAATTCCGACTTGTTTAATAAATAACCACCCTTTTATGACCCACATTAGGCATCACTGTGCTTGATCATACTAGTTATAACATCCCATATTTAGCCAACCATTTTGTATACTGACATTATGGTTGTTCATTTTTTGGGGAAATTTATTGGAAATATTGTAAAATTAAACAGTTTTATGTATTATAAATGCGTTCACATGTTGTTTTTTAGTGTTGACGGTACATATGGGTGTCATGTGGTGATTGGGTGTTACATGTTGATGGCCAGGTAAAGAAATATCGCAACCAAACTTATAAAAAATTAGGAAAATTTGTTAACCTAATGAGAAAAATATTGACCAAGTAAAGAAATTTACACCAAATTAACAAAAATTAGGAAAATTTGTTAACCTAATGAGAACAATATTGACCAAGTGTAGCATGATGGAACAGAATTCCCCATTCCCAGCCCTACACATTCATAAGAATACTTCCGATTTAAGTGGCGTTTCCAGTTAGAAGGACGATTCTTGGAACTAGTATGTTCTAGAACGAGTTGGGGGAGGGCAGCGATATATGCGCTTGTCTTTTGATTGGTTAATAAGTAATGAGCCCACGCTATTCCTGGGCCATATTTTAAAATCTAATTAGTTGAGCGGGGATTTCACCGGGAGCGGTCGCTAGTGTGATGTGATGACCCAACAATGCCCTTAAAGATTCAATAATATATTGTTCTCTGGACAACAGGTACCACTTTAAAACATACTTTAATGTTGTAGTTGTGCCTAGTGAACGAATGAGAAGAATATAAGAGTATTTTATGAATAAAATGTGAAAGTGGAAAACCTAACTTCTGTGCGCCAGTATTCTGGATACTGCTTCTTCAACCTTGACATGTCTTTCACGCTGTATACTCCAAGTGCATATCAATCCCTTGTTGTGACTGGTTGCGTATGCTTGATGAATGTATAGTACACTCATGCAAATTCGCAAACCCAAACCCCTTGTGCATTCTTCATGCCTAGGATGACTTATTCTTAAATCAACTATACCTTTGCTCTCGCGAGTTAACAAATGGCAGTCTGGATTGGAATGAGTGATGTAAACATGTACAAGTTCCTTTGTAAAACGCTGAGAATGTTGGAGTGAATGAGCTGGTGCTTTGATAAGTAGCCTCTCACATTAGTAGAAAGAAAGATGCTTCAAATATCCATATGTAAACAGGACTGGTGATGGCACGCCAGAATTGCTAAGTCCATGTGATGCCTGGTGGCTACATATGCTCAGGAGAATTAATACATTTCTCCTTGAAGTATTACACTAGTTACCTCTACTGTTGGATGGTTCATATAAACTAGTTCCTAAGAGAACCATAGGTGTGTGAACCTGTGTCTTAGTTGGCTGAATATAATGTATGGCTCATGCAAACTTACAAGGACTAAACATGTTTTCCCATATGTGCTTGGTGCATATGTGAACAATTGTGTATGCAATTGAGCTTCTGTTACCTACTGTAGTAGACATGAAAATTACTCAGTGGGGAAAGAGCACATGATGATGATAGATGATGTACCTGTGAGTCAGGTCTGTCTGAGAAAAGGGGTGAGGTCTGGCATTGCTGAGTGAGTGTATATGGAATAGGACATTCATGCACCAACATCACAGCCATAGGAATGGATGTCTGGTCTGCTAATTGGGTAAATGCCATTAGTTAATACATATTGCATATTGCAGTTGTAAATGCCTATTTTCCATTTCCCTTCACAATGCCTGTCCCATGTTGCTATGTCACAATGATTGCTGTACTGTGTCTGGTCCTCCTTGTGCCCAGGTCTACTGTGGTTCAAACATGGTGGAACTTAGACCACATAAATGCTTGTAATTGTGTTAAGCTACCCTGTCTCAGCATATGGTCTTGTGATTACCACAGATAAGGGTGAATTGAACACATATCACCCACAGTACATCACAGTGAAATTCACATCATCATCAAACTAGGAGAGGTGTGTTGGGACCACACCCATCCTTTTCCTCCCCATCCCCAATCTGTGTCTGTTGATGTATAATAACATTATCTTTTAACATATGTAAAGAGATGTTGTGCCATTTTATATATCGACAGAGAACAGTATGGTGGAGAGGCCATCCATATATCATCTGGGACAACTAAACAGAAGTCCTAGATCCAGAAGTGACTCCCTATCAAAATGTGGGAATATCAAGAAGAATTTTCTCTCAGCTCTTTAACAGCTGAATGCATAAATGGGAGCATAACACAATCTGAAGCACTATAATAGTGGTGAACTGGACAGTGATCTTTGAGTCAATCAAATGTCATCTGAGAACTAAACAACAAGTCTATGGTGGTGAACCTCATTCAGGACGTCTGGTGAAATGACTGGGACAATGGATTGTTTGGCTAGGACTTATCTTAGTTAATCTCCAGCCTGGTGCTCACACAGTGTTTCAGAATGAAGACTTGTATGTAAGTACGTGAGATAGACTGAGGAGAAGGAAGAAGACTGGGACATATTTGTATCTTAGATCTTCCTCTACAGGAAAAGGAGAACAGATTCCTAAGTCTCAACTTCATAAACAGTCAACTCACCAGTGAAAGACAAGGCTGTAGCTTTTCTTCAAACTGTGACAGTAGGGGATAATTAGTCAGACTTGGAAAATCATCATGGGGGAAAACTGCAACCTGAGCTTGTCCAACACCCATCATAGGTGCTAAAAGGATTAAACAGACCAGTGGAGCAGAAGGTCCCTATGCTTGCCCCAGGTTATGGCTTATCTTGGTTTTCCCTCATTAACAGTAGAAGAAAGAGATAAAAGTCAATGGTGTAGTGGTGATTAGAGAGGAGAGGAGGAGGAGAGCTGGTTATTGGCTGGTGGAGTAAATAAGAGTGTTGTATCTTGTTTATCAACCTGCATGTGTGACATATTTTATGCATTTTCTATGCAATAATTGAAGTGTTGACATGACAGGAGATGAGACAATGGTCATCACTCGACTCACCATCAACTCAATAAATTGTGTATTCAATGAATCAGTGTTTGAAGTACATGTCCCCAGTGAATTTCTTGTACAGTTGCTGTCAAGTATTGTATCTGTGACTGTCTTAAGTGCTGTGGTTGGTTATACATATTGTGAAAAGTCTTGTATAGATGTTGTCAAGTATCTCTTATGATGTAAGTCTTGTACAATGGCTGGTGTACACAATTCCTTGTGAATGTATGTCCCACTTTTGTCAAGAAACTGTCATGTAGATGTCTTGTCCAACAGATGTAATGTACAGTTATTGTTGAGTTTGTCTACAAATAATGGAGTCCTACAATCCCAAAGAAATGGGACAAACTGATATAGGTCACAAAATGACAAAATATATATGAGAAGATCTATGTGACGGACGAACAGCACACTGTCAACAGTATAATGAGTGAGATGGATCCTCAGTTGTGCAGGGGCTAATAGTTCAGATCTTCTCTGGCCTTGGGTGAACTAGTTACTTCTTTTATAAATTTCTGTGTAGATACATAGTGATCTCACAGTGGGGGTTTGAGCCAAAGAAAAATGTTCTCCAAAAAGGCTATTGCGGGAATGATTAGCTCATTTGAGTGACCTCTAGACAAAACGTGCTAAATCATATCCTTTATCTTGTTATTTATTATTCAAGATATATCTCCAGAGAACACTACTAACTAGGTCCTCTGGCAACTCAATCAAACATGTCACATAACTGGTGGCTCTTTCCGGGATATAGACCCTGGGAAAACCTGGCACATAACTGGGTTGCTCTTTCCGGGCTATAAACCCTGGGAAAAAGAACACTCGTCTCGGATTTAAACCCTGGTAATAACCTGCTAGGGGCTCACATACCTGTTGCCCTGATGACGGGATACAAACTTTGGGTATACCCTGCATAAGACTCACTTTTGGGATCTCTATGTTGGTATTAAAATCCGGGGTGACCTCTCGCAAATCAGACCCAATTCTTGAAGGTTTTATGGTGTTGTTTAATGGACCCTGTCTCTTATATGAGGGCAACTGTCCAGACATGTAAACCCACAATAAATCTCTAGAAGGTTTGATTTCATTAATAGTGATAATATTGCATGTATCACTGTTTTAATATATCAGTTAGGAATTCAATGTAGCAGACTGAAAATGATGTATAAATATCTTATGGGTCAACATAAATGCTTGTATCCATGATATTTATGTTCTCAGTATGAAATGATTATTAGCTTGTCAATAATGTTGTATAATTTTGTGCATGCTGGTTGTTCAATATATGTATCCAAAAATTAAGGTACCTGAAACACCAGAGAACACAAATTATTTAATATAACTGAGACAGCTATTACAGGGGGAAATTCATTTTTGTCCCTGAAATTAGGACACTTGATCCAGTAAATGAATATGGGGCCTACTCCATCTCCAAAATTAATTGCTGGCATGGGTGAGAGAGGGGGAATATTGTTGTAACTACAACATTTTTAATGTCACCACATCACATAAAATAACAACTCCCTATATTCTCTTCTCCCCATAACATGCTTGCAACACTGAGAGTAGAGAGTGTGAACCCTGATGGAAAACTTGGGCAACCATTAAGACACCTCACTGACAATCTCTCTCGGTGATAGTCAGTATTCGTACCGGCTAATGTCCAGTGTCGATTCGACGTTGGATTTATTCTTCGGTTGTGTAATCTTGACGGTAGCCCTGATCAAGCTGCTGAGAAAGTGAACACAATTGAAATCTCCAGGAGAAACATCCTTATCAATTCAGTCACTTGCCATTCCTGAAGTAGTGGGATTATTAAGCGTACTTGATACGTAATGGACGAGATGAAGGGAAAATTCTACCTGATGTCATGGGCGGTCATACAAAACCGACCACAGTCTTGTGTCTATAAGACATTAGTCTATTGTTCGATGATGTAATCTCTCGGGTGTACTAGGATCCACGTCACCAGGAGTTAACTCATTGAATCTCCAGGAAGGCCATCAAAATAACTGGACCCCTAGCCATTCATATGGAAGTGGAGAGCGTACGCAAAGTATGTGTCCAGGAAACGATGGATAACCAACCTGATGTCATTGGCGTATCATACGACTAGGAGCATAACGTGGACAACCTGAAAAATTTCATGAAGAGATAAAACAGGATCCGTCTCCGACGTCTGCCGTCAATTCATCCTCAGTTGAGAAAGCGTTTCTGCCTGAAAAATGGTGGAGACTAAAGGAAGGACAAAGTTGAGTACAACTGATGTCTTCCTCCTTTTTCATTCTCAATTGGGAAGACCTTTCTGCCGGAAAATGGTAGGAATGTAATAAGGATTACTGTCTCCAAACAGTTAACTCTTATATGGTAGAGATCACTGCAACTCCAGCAGTTGACACTCTATACACAATGTCTGCGAAAGTGGACTAACGAAAGATAAGTTCTTAAACAGCTGACTACTTTCAAGATAAAGATCCCTGCACTCCAGCAGTACGACTCTTTATATAATAAGAACCATGCATTGAGCAGTGGGATCTTATATTATTACTGAGATGCGAGGTATATTCACAAGACCTGGCCAGTCCTAGTCCTCAAAGTCAGTAAAAATTGGCTTCCAAAATTCCAGTCAATATTGGTAACTAAGAAGCTAACCCACATAATCACACACCTTCAAAGGTAGCTGTGATAATGACGGACTTCTCTATGGATGAGAAGAAACGCCTTATATTCGCCAAAGTAAACGTTTTGCTCATGTGGGAGAGAAAGAACGGATACTTCCCAGTCACTCAAAAGAACTTAGCTAAAGCATGGCTGAAGACAACTAGTTGGAACCTCCACCTGGACTTCTATATTAGTAGTAGTAGGATGTTAGTCTAACTGCATCTACAAACTCAGTTGCTGCGTTAGAAACAGCTTAATTAGCAACTAAGGAGAGAAAATGCTGTCACTTCTCACAACACATCAAAATAGAGGCATAACGGAATGAGAGAATCTCAACCGACAAGGCACCTCTAAATCTATGGTAAGACTACGGAAATAAGTCAAGGAAATATAATGGGAAATTGCTACCATCTGCAAACACAAGAGGCTTATTGGAAAGGTAGACCCTGTGTCCAACGCTAACCAAATTTACAATAGTAGATTTTAGCCTTGACAAGTTTTGCAGCGGCTGCTATACAGTTCACCCGGAAGTGATTGTCTTTGCTCCGGTGATGATCAAAAATTTTAACCCAGTTC
Source organism: Cepaea nemoralis (assembly GCA_014155875.1). Lineage (NCBI taxonomy): Eukaryota > Metazoa > Mollusca > Gastropoda > Stylommatophora > Helicidae > Cepaea > Cepaea nemoralis. The sequence continues at coordinate 16,668 of JACEFZ010018675.1, read as the reverse complement.
CAAATGCCAAGATTACTGTTGGAGAAAGTGTTCAGTTAAATACACTCTCACAGGATTATCGTTCTCCAGTGGCGAAGGGAAGAATGAAGTTCTGATAAGGTGAAAGGTTGAGGGATACATGGAATGCAACCATTCTCTCTAAACCTCATCTGGAAGTTGGCTTAATTGCAAAGCCATTACTTCATATTATGAATCTCTATGGTCCATTCATACATTACGAAATGGTGTGACTCAGAGAGATCATTTATCACAACAGGAAATATAGCAAGGATGTCAGCAGTGGAACACTGTCAGAGGTAAATAGAAGAGCAGTTCACAGATGAGTGGAGTCAGGACTCCTGATGCTCCCAGTGACTTAAAGGAACATTAATGCAGGGCTAACTTCATGGTCTTTGCGTTTGCCACCAAATTCATCAACAGATGCAATGTTGGGGCAGATTTTTTTTTAAGGAGAAAAATCACTTCAGTTCCAAATGTACTACTCTAGTAGGGTAAAGGGAGACAGGGAGTAATTGACAAAACCACCTGAGGGATCTGGGAACTGTGGATTCTGGAATCATCTGTCATACCTATGAAAGATTTAAGAGAGGGGCCATGTAGCATGATGGAACAGAATTCCCCATTCCCAGCCCTACACATTCATAAGAATACTTCCGATTTAAGTGGCGTTTCCAGTTAGAAGGACGATTCTTGGAACTAGTATGTTCTAGAACGAGTTGGGGGAGGGCAGCGATATATGCGCTTGTCTTTTGATTGGTTAATAAGTAATGAGCCCACGCTATTCCTTGGCCATATTTTAAAATCTAATTAGTTGAGCGGGGATTTCACCGGGAGCGGTCGCTAGTGTGATGTGATGACCCAACAATGCCCTTAAAGATTCAATAATATATTGTTCTCTGGACAACAGGTACCACTTTAAAACATACTTTAATGTTGTAGTTGTGCCTAGTGAACGAATGAGAAGAATATAAGAGTATTTTATGAATAAAATGTGAAAGTGGAAAACCTAACTTCTGTGCGCCAGTATTCTGGATACTGCTTCTTCAACCTTGACATGTCTTTCACGCTGTATACTCCAAGTGCATATCAATCCCTTGTTGTGACTGGTTGCGTATGCTTGATGAATGTATAGTACACTCATGCAAATTCGCAAACCCAAACCCCTTGTGCATTCTTCATGCCTAGGATGACTTATTCTTAAATCAACTGTACCTTTGCTCTCGCGAGTTAACAAATGGCAGTCTGAATTAGAATGAGTGATGTAAACATGTACAAGTTCCTTTGTAAAACGCTGAGAATGTTGGAGTGAATGAGCTGGTGCTTTGATAAGTAGCCTCTCACATCTAGTAGAAAGGAAAGATGCTTCAATATCCATATGTAAACAGGACTGTGTGATGGCACGCCAGAATTGCTAAGTCCATGTGATGCCTGGTGGCTACATTATGCTCAGGAGAATTAATACCATTTCTCCTTGAAGTATTACACTATTACCTCTACTGTTGGATGGTTCATATAAACTAGTTCCTAAGAGAACCATAGGTGTGTGAACCTGTGTCTTAGTTGGCTGAATATAATGTATGGCTCATGCAAATTTACAAGGACTAAACATGTTTTCCCATATGTGCTTGGTGCATATGTGAACAATTGTGTATGCAATTGAGCTTCTGTTACCTACTGTAGTAGACATGAAAATTACTCAGTGGGGAAAGAGCACATGATGATGATAAGATGATGTACCTGTGAGTCAGGTCTGTCTGAGAAAAGGGGTGAGGTCTGGCATTGCTGAGTGAGTGTATATGGAATAGGACATTCATGCACCAACATCACAGCCATAGGAATGGATGTCTGGTCTGCTAATTGGGTAAATGCCATTAGTTAATCCATATTGCATATTGCAGTTGTAAATGCCTATTTTCCATTTCCCTTCACAATGCCTGTCCCATGTTGCTATGTCACAATGATTGCTGTACTGTGTCTGGTCCTCCTTGTGCCCAGGTCTACTGTGGTTCAAACATGGTGGAACTTAGACCACATAAATGCTTGAAATTGTGTTAAGCTACCCTGTCTCAGCACATGGTCTTGTGATTACCACAGATAAGGGTGAATTGAACACATATCACCCACAGTACATCACAGTGAAATTCACATGCATCATCAAACTAGGAGAGGTGTGTTGGGACCACACCCATCCTTTTCCTCCCCATCCCCAATCTGTGTCTGTTGATGTATAATAACATTATCTTTTAACATATGTAAAGAGATGTTGTGCCATTTTATATATCGACAGAGAACAGTATGGTGGAGAGGCCATCCATATATCATCTGGGACAACTAAACAGAAGTCCTAGATCCAGAAGTGACTCCCTATCAAAATGTGGGAATATCAAGAAGAATTTTCTCTCAGCTCTTTAACAGCTGAATGCATAAATGGGAGCATAACACAATCTGAAGCACTATAATAGTGGTGAACTGGACAGTGATCTTTGAGTCAATCAAATGTCATCTGAGAACTAAACAACAAGTCTATGGTGGTGAACCTCATTCAGGACGTCTGGTGAAATGACTGGGACAATGGATTGTTTGGCTAGGACTTATCTTAGTTAATCTCCAGCCTGGTGCTCACACAGTGTTTCAGAATGAAGACTTGTATGTAAAGTACGTGAGATAGACTGAGGAGAAGGAAGAAGACTGGGACATATTTGTATCTTAGATCTTCCTCTACAGGAAAAGGAGAACAACATTCCTAAGTCTCAACTTCATAAACAGTCAACTCACCAGTGAAAGACAAGGCTGTAGCTTTTCTTCAAACTGTGACAGTAGGGGATAATTAGTCAGACTTGGAAAATCATCATGGGGGAAAACTGCAACCTGAGCTGTCCAACACCCATCATAGGTGCTAAAAGGATTAAACAGACCAGTGGAGCAGAAGGTCCCTATGCTTGCCCCAGGTTATGGCTTATCTTGGTTTTCCCTCATTAACAGTAGAAGAAGAGATAAAAGTCAATGGTGTAGTGGTGATTAGAGAGGAGAGGAGGAGGAGAGCTGGTTATTAGGCTGGTGGAGTAAATAAGGAGGTGTTGTATCTTGTTTATCAACCTGCATGTGTGACATATTTTATGCATTTTCTATGCAATAATTGAAGTGTTGACATGACAGGAGATGAGACAATGGTCATCACTCGACTCACCATCAACTCAATAAATTGTGTATTCAATGAATCAGTGTTTGAAGTACATGTCCCCAGTGAATTTCTTGTACAGTTGCTGTCAAGTATTGTATCTGTGACTGTCTTAAGTGCTGTGGTTGGTTATACATATTGTGAAAAGTCTTGTATAGATGTTGTCAAGTATCTCTTATGATGTAAGTCTTGTACAATGGCTGGTGTACACAATTCCTTGTGAATGTATGTCCCACTTTTGTCAAGAAACTGTCATGTAGATGTCTTGTCCAACAGATGTAATGTACAGTTATTGTTGAGTTTGTCTACAAATAATGGAGTCCTACAATCCCAAAGAAATGGGACAAACTGATATAGGTCACAAAATGACAAAATATATATGAGAAGATCTATGTGACGGACGAACAGCACACTGTCAACAGTATAATGAGTGAGATGGATCCTCAGTTGTAGCAGGGCTAATAGTTCAGATCTTCTCTGGCCTTGGGTGAACTAGTTACTTCTTTTATAAATTTATGTGTAGATACATAGTGATCTTACAGTGGGGGTTTGAGCCAAAGAAAAATGTTCTCCAAAAAGGCTATTGCGGGAATGATTAGCTCATTTGAGTGACCTCTAGACAAAACGTGCTAAATCATATCCTTTATCTTGTTATTTATTATTCAAGATATATCTCCAGAGAACACTACTAACTAGGTCCTCTGGCAACTCAATCAAACATGTCACACCAAGTAAAGAAAAATTTACACCAAATTTACAAAAATTAGGAAAATGTGTTAACCTAATGAGAAAGAAATATTGGCCAACTAAGACATCATGTTAACCACGTAGGAAAAAGTATCGGTCAAACTTATAGATGTCTCGTTTAAACATATAACATGTATGAAAATTTGTTAGGCAAAGGTGAAAAATATTGGCAAAGTCAAGAAATATCTCAACCAAATTTATAAATACATGGACCAAGTAGGAAAATTTGTTAGCCAAAGATGAAAAATTTCAGCCAAGTAAAGAAATATCGTATCCAAACTTTTAAAATGTATGAAAATTTGTGAGCCAAAGGTGAAAAATATTGGCCAAGTAAAGAAATATCTCAGCCAAATTTTTTTAAATGTTTGAAAATGTGTTAGCCAAAGGTGAAAACTGTTAACCAAGTAAAGAAACTTCTCGTCTAAACTCATAAAATGTAGGAAACTATGTTAACCAAATGTGAAAAATATTGTCCAAGTAAAGATATGTTTCAACTAATCTTATAAATATGTCGTCCAAACTTATAAACATTTGGAAAATGTGTTAACCAAATGGGAAAAATATTGGCCAAGTGGAGAAATATCTCAACCATACTTATGAAAAAGAGGAAAATGTGTTAACCTATTGAGAAAAATATTGACCAAGTAAAGAAAAATTTACACCAAACTTCTGAAAAGTAGGAACATTTGTTAACCAAAAGGGAAAAAAAAATAATATGGGCTAAACTATGAAATATGTTGACCGAAGTAAGAAAATATGTTAACCAAAATGGGGAAAAATGTTGGCCAAAACATGAAACATCTCGACCAAACTTATAAATATCTCGTGTAAACTTATTTTAAAAAAAAAGTAGGAACAAATATTGCTTCTGTAGTTATGTCAAACGTGTCTTGAACTGTTATCTGAACAGACATTTCACAATTCATAAGCATCAACGTCAACACTTTCCCTCTTTTACATTATCGAAAGTTTCAACTTTTCAGTCCAGAGTATCCACTAAAGACGCACTTATACATACTAATCACCCATCTCTTTACACTCTTGGTTTTTTCTTTTCTAACACAAAGTGTCTCTGTCTTTCATAGATAGCTTCACAACATTTTCCATGTCGCACCACTAAGAACTCCAAACCTTCGTTGCACATGAGTTCTAATGAAACAGTCATAACAACATTTATGGTAATGCAATCTGTGGCTCCACCTGGGATAGTTTCAATATCATCTGAGTATTCATCAGCAAAGAGCTATTACCCAAAGCTGACATCTTCAACTTTCTATACCACAATGACTTCTACACTAACCTTCCATTGTTCCATCTTTCAACAATACAAATGGTGTTCTCGAAGTCTAACTAACATAATATTTCTTACTTTGTCCAACTCTTTCACACTTTGTCATTTCACAGCTGCAATAACAACAAGTCTGCAACCAACACTGTCTGTTATGAAGTCGACCTTTCTTAAAACCACGTCTGTCTTAATGAGCCCTTGAATACCCTCTACCAGATCTTATAACCGACTTTCAACGTTTCATACCAAATAACATTAACACTCTCTTTGATTACAGAACAGCCGATTTTCTGCTGACTAGGCAGGTTTCCCAATCTAATGGAGATACATCATCTGTCCCCCTAACATACTAGGCGGTATTCTAGACAATGAATATAGTCATCAACCATCACCCCTAAGAAGAACTTGAAAACAGCAACAGAGATCGGGTTTCTGAGACGAATTCCTTGGACTACCAGAGAACCTAACGTTGATCGCCTAAAAGAGCCTTAGAAACATGGAGCATCATATACATCAAATACAACACACTCTTTCTTACTAACCCTGACCTTAACTATACAGCAACTAACCCTAACACTAACCCTAACCCCTAACCCTAACCCTAACTATACATCATCTAACTCTAACACTAACCCTAACCTCTAACCCTAACCCTAACTATACATCTTCTAACCCTAACACTAACCCTAACCCCTAACCCTAACCCTAACTATACAGCAAACACAACACACTCTGTCTTAAGAGACATAGATACAAACTAGTGTTAGAAATGGAAAAAGTTAAAATTTAATTAAAATTTAAAACTAATAAATCGCAATTTTATTGCGTGCTTCACTTAATATACAGATATAGCGTAAGTATAGGTATAAGTTAGGTATAGGACGTATATCGATCTTAGATCTTGCGCAATAAAATTGCGATTTATTAGTTTTAAATTTTAATTAAATTTTAACTTTTTCCATTTCTAACACTGGTTTGTATCTATGTCTCTTAAGACAGAGTGTGTTGTGTTTGCTGTATAGTTAGGGTTAGGGTTAGGGGTTAGGGTTAGTGTTAGGGTTAGATGATGTATAGTTAGGGTTAGGGTTAGGGGTTAGAGTTAGTGTTAGGGTTAGATGATGTATAGTTAGGGTTAGGGTTAGGGGTTAGGGTTAGTGTTAGGGTTAGATGCTGTATAGTTAAGGTCAGGGTTAGTAAGAAAGAGTGTGTTGTATTTGAAGTATATGATGCTCCATGTTTCTAAGGCTCTTTTAGGCGATCAACGTTAGGTTCTCTGGTAGTCCAAGGAATTCGTCTCAGAAACCCAATCTCTGTTGCTGTTTTCAAGTTCTTCTTAGGGGTGATGGTTGATGACTATATTCATTGTCTAGAATACCGCCTAGTATGTTAGGGGGACAGATGATGTATCTCCATTAGATTGGGAAACCTGCCTAGTCAGCAGAAAATCGGCTGTTCTGTAATCAAAGAGAGTGTTAATGTTATTTGTTATGAAACGTTGAAAGTCGGTTATAAGATCTGGTAGAGGGTATTCAAGGGCTCATTAAGACAGACGTGGTTTTTAAGAAAGGTCGACTTCATAACAGACAGTGTTGGTTGCAGACTTGTTGTTATTGCAGCTGTGAAATGACAAAGTGTGAAAGAGGTGGACAAAGTAAGAAATATTATGTTAGTTAGACTTCGAGAACACCATTTGTATTGTTGAAAGATGGAACAATGGAAGGTTAGTGTAGAAGTCATTGTGGTATAGAAAGTTGAAGATGTCAGCCTTGGGTAATAGCTCCTTGCTGATGAATACTCAGATGATATTGAAACTATCCCAGGTGGAGCCACAGATTGCATTACCATAAATGTTGTTATGACTGTTTCATTAGAACTCATGTGCAACGAAGGTTTGGAGTTCTTAGTGGTGCGACATGGAAAAAGTTGTGAAGCTATCTATGAACGACAGAGACACTTTGTTTTAGAAAAGAAAAAACCAAGAGTGTGAAGAGATGGGTGATTAGTATGTATAAGTGCGTCTTTAGTGGATACTCTGGACTGAAAAGTTGAAACTTTCGATAATGTAAAAGAGGGAAAGTGTTGACGTTGATGCTTATGAATTGTGAAATGTCTGTTCAGATAACAGTTCAAGACACGTTTGACATAATTACAGAAGCAATATTTGTTCCTACTTTTTTTTTATAAGTTTACACGAGATATTTATAAGTTTGGTCGAGATGTTTCATGTTTTGGCCAACATTTTTCCCCATTTTGGTTAACATATATTCTTACTTCGGTCAACATATTTCATAGTTTAGCCCATATTATTTTTTTTCCCCTTTTGGTTAACAAATGTTCCTACTTTTCAGAAGTTTGGTGTAAATTGTTCTTTACTTGGTCAATATTTTTCTCATTAGGTTAATACATTTTCCTCTTTTTCATAAGTATGGTTGAGATATTTCTCCACTTGGCCAATATTTTTCCCATTTGGTTAACACATTTTCCAAATGTTTATAAGTTTCGACGACATATTTATAAGATTAGTTGAAACATATCTTTACTTGGACAATATTTTTCACATTTGGTTAACAAAGTTTCCTACTTTTTATGAGTTTAGACGAGAAGTTTCTTTACTTGGTTAACAGTTTTCACCTTTGGCTAACAAATTTTCAAACATTTAAAAAAATTTGGCTGAGATATTTCTTTACGTGGCCAATATTTTTCACCTTTGGCTCACAAATTTTCATACATTTTAATAGTTTGGATGCGATATTTCTTTACTTGGCCAATATTTTTCACCTTTGGCTCACAAATTTTCATACATTTTAAAAGTTTGGATACGATATTTCTTTACTTGGCTGAAATTTTTCATCTTTGGCTAACAAATTTTCCTACTTGGTCCATGTATTTATAAGTTTGGTTGAGATATTTCTTGACTTTGCCAATATTTTTCACCTTTGCCTAACAAATTTTCATACATGTTATAAGTTTAAACGAGACATCTATAAGTTTGACCGATACTTTTTCCTACGTGGTTAACATGATTTCTTAGTTGGCCAATATTTCTATCTCATTAGGTTAACACATTTTCCTAATTTTTGTAAATTTGGTGTAAATTTTTCTTTACTTGATCAATATTGTTTCTCATTAGGTTAACAAATTTTCCTAATTTTTGTTAATTTGGTGTAAATTTCTTTACTTGGTCAATATTTTTCTCATTAGGATAACAAATTTTCCTAATTTTTTATAAGTTTGGTTGCGATATTTCTTTACCTGGCCATCAACATGTAACACCCGCTCACCACATGACACCCATATGTACCGTGAACACTAAAAACCAACATGTGAACGCATTTATAATACATAAAACTGTTTATTTTACAATATTTCCAATAAATTTCCCAAAAAAATGAACAAGCATAATGTCAGTATACAAAATGGTTGGCTAAATGTGGGATGTTATAACTAGTATGATCAAGCACAGTGATGCCTAATGTGGGTCATAAAAGGGTGGTTATTTATTAAACAAGTCTGAATTCTGGGATATGATAGAGATAAAAACATATAGCTGGAATCATCTCTGTGGTGTATTTGGTGTTTGGACGTTGTTGCATAGTGTAGGTAAGAAGGTCGTGTTCGTGTACTCTTTTGATAAAAGCGTCAAAGTTTTGTCTATTTTTGATTAGTTCTGGAAATACAGGCTTATAGTCTCAAATATACTAACTTGGAATTTGTGCCTTATTGTGGGTTTCTTCTCCTTTTTGACCCAGGAAGGTTGCTTTGTAAGTCTATTCGTCTGAATTGAAGTTTCCAAGTTCGATAAAATCTATTTCTAACCAAGAATTAATATTGTCAATCTTTCCCTGGGCGAATAGTTTCATCTTCGTGTGATACATATGTATCTTAACCAGGGGTGTTGAAAACAGGTCTTCCACAGGTACCCCGTTCAGGTCTTGTCTGGCTTCAATGCGCTGGTGCTTGTAATAACTAAACATACGGGTTCGAAACGACTGATAGTGAATTGTACTGTCGAATGTTATAGTAACACATTGACCTGAGTTAGTCCATTTAACGAGTAAACCAGTCGGGTGTGCATCTCTGTTGATATTGTTTCTGACCACTCTTTCTTTGTTCAGTGTATAATGTTTAGTGACAACCGGTCTTATGACAGCCAGATCAAGTTCTGTTGGTTGCGTAGACATGTATTTTCTTGTGGAATTGACACCAGTGTCACCGAACTTATAAAGATTGCTTAGTCTGTGTTCTTCACGAATAATAACAAGGTCTTGAGCAGATTGTTGACGTCACACTAGATCATACAAATGGTTGTAGGGCGACAGACAATTGTGTTTGGTCAAATACTGTGGTAGCTTGTGCAATGCTATTCACTCCTTTCGCACTAGGACACAGCGATTTACCACTAGTGACATCCGTGGTGGCCTGGGGTGTTTGCACCAGTGATGTTCCTTCGATGGATATACCACTCTGTAGCCACCCCTATGGGATACAACCTGCGAAGAAATAACAACACCTATGTATATTTATATAAAAAGACTCCTCACATCCACCCTAAGCTTCTTCATATTGAGACTTATTCAGTTATTGACGACCTGTCTGTAATTATATTGCCTCTCTTTATTTATAGGTAGCTGCTTACTACCCATCGACGAGTGTGGATTTACTGAAATATAAGGTTGTCTGTGGTGGTTAACACTCTCTGTTGGTTGGAGATGGTTCCGAGTTTTCGTGTTGGCGATTATAGTTGAAGGGGCACTCCGCGATACTACTGTGGCTTAGCGTGATTATTTCATCTTTGGTGAAGTGTTGTTGTAGTACAGCCTGCAGACGACATGACGCTAGATCCTCGCAGGTGCTCCTAGAGCCGTGAGCCAATGTATCTCCACACACTAACCCTCTTCTGTCATCGTTTGCATAGGAGGCACGCTAAACAGATCCACGCCAGAATGAAGACACTCACATTAGTTGGGGTGACTCAGAGCTATCATACAAATATATCAGAATACTACTTCTTATGAGACCGAGGAGGTAAAATTGTTAGGTTTATACATTTACTATGCTCACTAGGTGGTGTTGGTCGGCGCTTTCTTATAATACCACTACATGCTTGGGTAACATGATCGACAGCGCCTTGCAGTAAGTCCTAAGGGCTGTCCAGTTGTCCCTATATGTTTGTTGGATGTCCGCTTCCTCTGCTACCATTTGATCAGTAGTGTGTCTACGTTTTTTATTGGTATATGCGTTCGAGGGTGTCCCCCTTTTGCGTGATGAATGTGATGGTAAACTGGGTTCAGGGTTTGAAGGTTTAGTGTCCATAGTTGTTGCTGAAGTGTGAGTCTGGTGGTATGTTCGTCTGTGTCGGTTTAGGTTGTCTTTTCTGTTGAATAGCTTGCCACATAGGTGGCATGCGTGAGTTTCAGTGCTGTGAACTGTGTGAATGTGCCGAAGCAGACTGCATTTTTCTGTGAAACTTTTCCCACATGTGACACATAAGTGGATTTCTTTTTGCTGAGTCGACATAATTCTGGTTGACAATACCGTAAAAGTTAAGGTTTGTAGGTTGATAGTAGTAATTCGGTACAAGGTCTTTATATTGTCAGCCCTCCTTTTGAATTTTTATAGTAGATTGAATTCAAGAATATGGGTTCTTTCAACACGTTGACAACGTATACCTGGAAAAACAACAAGAACAAGAAAACTTTTAGTGACCAGCAATACTTTTTTAATTGTGAAGGTATTTTATGATCTATGAATGATACCATAACGAGTCTCCATGAGCACAGTGACGTATATAAAGTTAATATTTGTGGCAATATGAAGTGAAGACATATTTGATCTAACGTGAAAAAAAGACAAAAGTCAGTATAGTTTGACACATTGGTTGGTCTAGAAAATATATTTGAAGGTGAAGAACTCACACTGCCGGCTCATGTTTGTTAACAGTGAATATGAAACTCCACATGATATGGCTGAGTGAATTTAACCGGTAGAGGGTAAATAGAACCAACTTGAGTATAACAGCAAAACATCACCTTAGTACAGGATGATCACAACGGTCGTGTCCATATGAAAGAGAGAGTTTCTTTTGTTATCTTCATCTCACTAGAGTAGCCCACGTTCTATTACCCTTTGGTTATATCTACCATCGTTACACGTATTCACATGTACACACGCACACATAGACATAACCACACACTTACACACACATACATAATACCTATATACATACAGACATACACGTGCACACACAAGCGCAGTGTTTACCAACGAGACATCATACTCACCGACTGCAAAGGTTGTTCTGTCAGTTTCCCTTGAGGTATCAGGATCAGAGAGCTGGCAGAGAGTGCTTCGCACAGCGTCCATTCCTTAGCATTTATACCCCGTTTTTGTCAATATGGCCTAGACCACATGACCTGGTAGATTAGTCTGCACACAGCTGTGTCTGCAATAATGGTTATGTCTTTAAGCCACTAGTCGCCATTATGAGAAGAATTGAGGCTAGTGATATTGGTTTTCCGACCGCCTTATATTACAGGAGATATACCTTGGGCTTAGACGACATATGTTATAATCCCCTCCCTGAAAATATTATTTAGTATTATTACTTTCCCAATCCTTTTCTATCCACGGAGATAATTCCCCCAGGATTAGTCATATATACAGATGAATATTACTGGTTTTGTCACATATGGCGTCGTGTATGGGTATCTTATGTTCTCCAACTTGTTATGTTAAGTTAAGCTGTGAAGTCGGATGCTTGTTTTTCCCTCGGACTTGTGGACACAGCTTGACATGGATGGAAAATGCGGCCCGAATCCTAACTCGTATGACCAGCTAGACACCCCACACACTGACGACTATTACCCTTACCAGTGGCACAGCACCGAGATTCGAACCTGTCATCTCGTCTGGGGTACCACCTAAGCTTATCCAACACACCACCTCTCCTTTGCTACACACAGCCTATTACTACCACCAGCTATCGCCATCACAAGCGGTGTAATTTATATGATGATAATGTATAAGACACTACGAACCACTATAGCTCATACATCCGAATTATTTACATTTTTACTTATTACAATTTTCATATGACACCCGGCGCGGCTCCAGGGTTCGAACCCGCACACGCGACCACCTGGTCGTGGTCGCCCCAGCGTTCGTCGCCCGCACTAGCCCCGACCACCCCGCCCGGTTTATAAAAAGCATTATTAATAACCCACCTAGTTCATTACGACGACGATAAGCCCCTGGATTAGTTGTCAGGAGAATCAGTATTGATTTTTGTTGTTGTCCCACATTGTGCATGTACATTTGTGTGTTTTTGTAAGTTTTGACATTTTAAAGAAAGGGTCCGTTGTTAGCATTAGTAGATACCCCGATACTCGTTACACCGATGATCGGACTTGTGATCACTCGGGCGCTGACCGGTCATGTGACCACTACATAGGGGACTGCACCACCTTCTTTGCGCTTACTATTTACACCGACTCCTTCCGCTCCACCCTGACCGAAGATACACCCATAGGAAGAACCCGCTTCTCCCAATCCTTAGTACATTTTTTTTTAAATTTTACCCGCCAAAAACAACGAGCTTAACAAGCCAAAGACACAACTAAGAGGGGTCCCTTCACCACCCTCCACAGGCTCCACAGACTCCACATCATCCCATCACCACCAGACACCACCCAGCTCCACGTGGAGTACTCCACAAGCTCCACATGGAGCGCTCCACAAGCTCCACGTGGAGGCTCCACAATTTTGGGGCTAATAAGCAACATATATAACTACTGCTATCCCCTCAACATGAAAGGAAAGAGCGATGAATTTAAGTATTCGATTATGTCATACACGCAGATTTTATTTCACACGTGTCCAGTCCGCAAGGGAACTTGAAGTCAAGGTCTATGTTTCCACTTCATCATGTAGCGGGCTTGAATACACGTAACATTCAACATGCCTCAATTTCTGTTTTAGTGATTATTTATTTAAACACAAGTATTTATTACTTGTTATTTGATGTACACTTTCAGCAGTTCCATGGCTGCAGCATACCATGGCCAGACTGCGAGAACAGCAAATTAAAAGAGGGGTGGCCAAACAAGAACACTACGCAGGAAGCCAAAGAAGATTGATAAACCAACACAGAACTGGTGTCGTGAGCCGCTACACGCTGCGGGATTTGCTGAGGAGGGGATCCGAGCACTTATGGACTGAATAGTTCGATGTGCAATGACTGTCGACTAACTAACTAACTTCAGCAGTTCAATTCGTTTGTGTGATTTTCGTGTCACATGTGCCATTTTCTGTCATTATTTTAACAAGGTGGCACGGAGGAATATCAGCAGCAGAGTTGATCCAGAAAACCAAAGACCGAGATCTGTGGAGAGCCATGAACGCCTACGCCAGCTGGCAGGGCACTTGATGATGATGATGGGAGCAATCTGGTACATGTTCCAAATTTACATACATTTCAATCGTTAAGCTTTCTTACCTTTCAGAGGAAATAGATTCATTTACATGTTGATTTATAAACCTTATCGTTCGTTTTAATATTTACCAAATCTGCAAATTGTCTGTCAAACGAAGATAACTTGTACAGCCAAGCTCTCGCACAAACTATTTAAAGGCCATTACAGCTTTCTTCTTCTTCTTCTTCTTCTTCTTCTTCTTCTTCTTCTTCTTCTTCTTCTTCTTCTTCTTCTTCTTCTTCTTCTTCTTCTTCTTCTTCTTCTTCTTCTTCTTCTTCTTCTTCTTCTTCTTCTTCTTCAGCGTTCCGAGCCATTGAGGTTCTTTGCTGCAGATAAAATCCGTCTCCATTCGTCTCTCTGGTTGACCTTCTCTTGCCAGTCATTGATTCCAAGTGCTTGATGGTCTGTATATATATATATATATATATATATATATATATATATATATATATATATATATATATATATATATATATATATATATATATTATCTCTCCACCGTCTTCTTGGTCTACCTCGGGGTCTACGGTCATTTATTTCCTGAGTGTAAGCGAGTTTTGTTTCCCTATTGTCTTCCATTCTTTCTATATGCCCCAGCCATTGTAGTCTATTAGCCTTCATGATACCAGTGATTAGCGGGGACTTAAACAGATCATAAATGTCATTGTTATTTCTTCTTTTCCACTCTCCACTTTGTGTATCCCTAATGGGTCCAAAGATTCGTCTTAAAACTTTGTTCTCAAAGGTTTGTAACAAGGCTTCGTCTCCTTTCGTTGTTCTCCAGGTTTCAGAGCCATACAGCACAACTGGTCTGATCAGTGTTTTGTATATTGTGATTTTGGTGTTACGAGATAGCGCATTTGATTTTAGTCGATGTTGTAGTGCATAGTATATCTTATTTCCAGAATTGATTCTAGTTTGTATTTCTTCCCTTATGATGTTGGAGCAGTTGAAGATTGGAGGGGAGGGGAAAGTTGTATCCGTAAAATAAATGGGCATAATATTTATTTAACTGTTAAGAAGGGACATAACTCTTCGGCGTTTGTTTCGGATGATTTGATTGAAAATTTTGCTGTTGAATAACTCATACTGGAATCTGACACTTGAATGCTATCATGATGGTTCTAATATGAAGATTATAAGTGGTGATATATTTTGTTTCTTTATTACGTATAATTTAGATTAGGTATAATGCAATGTAACAACAGTATAGAAAACCTGCACGACCTTGAGGGATATTTGCCATCTGATCGAGTACTGTGTTATTCTGGTTTCTCTTCACAACGTTACATACAATCTGTTTACCTTGTTGCAGAGGTAACAGATCTTTGCAATGACGATAAGCGTCAACCCATTCTTGAGCGTAATCTTACGTCTTTGGTTCTCTTGGATATTTCCCCGGAATTATTACCTGAAGAAAAAACGTTCTATTCTCCCTCTGTACATTTTCCGAATTACTTTTTCACATCGTTTAAAGGCCTGTATGATTCACTGAATGGACTAACATTATTTTCGCAGTGTGAAATTGTGTATTATTTCCGGATTTAGTGGTGATATTCGTTGTTTTTTTTTTGATTTTCTGGATATTTCCCCGGAATTATTACCTGAAACAACACATTTTTCAATATGTATTCGAATATCACTGATGTCGGGATCTCGATAAATGACTACGATGTCCAGCTACTCTACCAGTCCGGAACGATAGTGTGTTCCATAACTGGTCCCGGGGCGGCTGCTAAAGCAACACCCGCACTTATTATGAGTGCCCTAACTGGTCCAGGAGGTGTACCTTTTGGGGGAGTCGTGGACCTGCATAGGTTCGAAATTCCCACTAGGTGGTACTTTCACCTGTCAGCAGAGGCTCAGAAAGCCGTGTATGACAAGATACACGGAAAAAAACTTTCGCTACCAAGTCTAGGGATAGACATATCACTACAACATCTAGACAAAGAAAGGGACAGGCTGACCATCCACTGGCTACCTGTCAGGATTGCTCCTCAAGGAGTTAAAAAACTGGTACACAGTATTACAGGAGACTACAAGGCTGAGGTCTTTAGGATAAAGAATGGGGCTGGCAAGTGGGGAGCGCTCTGCAACCCAACAAAGGAAGTTCCCCATTACATACGGATCTACACTCCCGGTATAACGAACAATAACCACAGAGTGTTGATCACGATGCCGGGGAGAAAGACCGATTGTCCAGCTTGTGGCCAAAACAACCACTGGGCAAATAAATGCCCTAGTCGACGACATTCGACGACACCAATAGCAGCAACAATAAGGGTTCAAAGCCAAGAAGATTTCCCACCGCTCGAAAGAGAAACCTCTCCACAGGGAGAGAGTGAACTGACACAAACCTTCAACAGTCAAATCAACACACAAGAAAAATAACACACAAGAAATTAATACACAAGACATAAATCCAAGGAATGAAGACTCTGACGGTTTTCAAGTCGTCAGCAAACCAAAGAAGAGAACATGGGCTAACAGAAGACCGCAGTCAAAACACAGCGACGACACAGAAACAGACGATTTATCACTGCCAAAGAAAGAAAAAGTCAAAAACACTATAGGCAAGACAAAGGAAACTGAACAAGAACAACAAGAGGAGACACAAGTACAAGACGAAGACGACACATACAGCATACCAGACACTCTTTTCGTAGACACAGACACAAGTGATAAGAACGAGGAACAAGACGATCCTCCCACACAAACCTTTGACGCTACAGACCTGCTCGCCTAAATGTACCCAACAAGGATAATAATTTTGCGTGTGATTCTATACACTTATTATATCTCATTCATTTGATTTTACTTAAATTATAATGACTAGTGATTTAGTTATTATTACTTTAAACATTTGTGGTATACGTACAAAATTACAACATATTATCACACTAATAAACAAACACAAAACCAGATTTTCTACTACTACAAGAAACAAATATATGTTCAAAACATTCGAACACAAAACATAATCA
>JACEFZ010018674.1:0-36238 GCA_014155875.1 Cepaea nemoralis | reverse complement strand
GGTTGGAGGTTTTTCGGTTTGTAGTTCCACAGCAACCCGATCTCTAT
Organism: Cepaea nemoralis; assembly: GCA_014155875.1. Lineage (NCBI taxonomy): Eukaryota > Metazoa > Mollusca > Gastropoda > Stylommatophora > Helicidae > Cepaea > Cepaea nemoralis. Next base: position 36,191 of record JACEFZ010018674.1, on the reverse strand, counting down.
CCTTGCCCTGACGATACACTAAAACATTGTTTGCATACGACAATGTCCTTCCCAGGTCCTATGCTTTGCTCGCTGGTGATTCTCAGTGTAAACGTTGAACAGCACCGGAGATAATGGTGATCCCTGTGGTATGCCAGGATATATTGTTGTTGGTTATGAAGTCCAACTGTCACATCCAAAAACTACTTTCTGTTGGAAGAGGGCTGCAGCGATCCAACTAAGGAGGAAAGGACTTATCTTGAGTTCAAGAAGCTGAAGCATTAAAAAATCCAATGGTTTTCTGTTGTACGCGTCCTCAAGATCAATCACTGCAGCAAATATTTCAATGCCAGAGCGGAAACCTTCAGACATGGGCAAAAACTGCTGCAATTTGTGTCTTCTTAGTTTAATTCTAACCCTAGTTGCTCCCTGTGTCTACTAAATGTTGCAGATTCTGCTTATTGTCTGCAATGAATACTGTATCATCTGCTTATCCAATCTGTCTTCTTTTTTTTGCGCTTGCTCCCTTTGAACTCAAGCATAGTCTATACACTATATATAGAAGTGATAGACTGAATTTTGCATGTGGGTTAGCTTTCCCTATTAATAGTGTCCCTCGCCATCAGGTGAACCCACTCTGATTTCAGAGGTACTTGTAATTAACGTCCCAAGTCAAGGACGACAGGTCAACATTTTTAGATTTTAGCTTACCTCAGCATCAACACACCGGATGTTTAAGAACACACGTTCTTATCGATTCATCCATGCGGGCCTGCTGCATATCTAATGTTATTGATGTTTCTTCCTCTAATGATGATTCCTTTAATATCTTGTGCATTTCTGAAAATATTTTTACCGTACAGAGAGAAATGATCTGAAGGCATTACACATCCCTGTCCCACACCTCTCTTAACAGGCTAATATTGACCTACCTCATTATCAATCCTTATGGCAGCTTGTTGTTTCCAATATATGTTTTTTACAAGTCTAATGTCTTTCCCATCAATTTGTAGATCTGCAAGCATCTCTATCATGTTGACATGTCTTAATGTATCAAAAGCCTGTGTGTGTGTAGTCAATAAAGCAAAGATGTAGATTCTATAGAACATTACATTACTGTTCTCAGCATATACACAGCATTTACTGTACCCGCAAATACCACCACCTTAAAAACAAAATAAAAGAGGACAATGGCAGCCCCTTTTTCAGCTGCTCTATTTTGCTAACTAAAAAATGAAATTTTTTTTTTTAATGCACTGTTGAATTTATATTTGTATTCTTCAGCTCAGCAAATGGTTTTTTTGAAATATGCATGACTTAGTCTTTGGTTATCTCCAGCCTACCTACAATGTAACAAGCGTTTAATTTGAGTTTTTTGGTGAAAACTGGATAGTGGAAAATTGTAGCCTTGGAAACACTAATAAGTCTTCAGTCTCCTTCACTTCTCAGCCTTTTGGTGAAGATCAAAGTGTAGTATCCACACACTTGGTCTTGTTGGGCCACATGCACAGGCTGTTATCCAAATGACACACAGCAAAACAGTACCTCATGGCGCAGTGGTTTTCGCCCTTGGGAGAACCTCAAGCCCTTAAAAAAAATTTTTTTTTTGGAAGTTTAATTGTGAGCTTGTCATCTCCAGGATGGCTTTTCACAGCCAGTGAGCTTCATCTATCCAGTTCAGTCTGTTTTATGATACCAGAGTCCTGTCTGTCTGCAGATGAGAAGTTCTACAAGGGGGCTTCAGATGAAAACCTTAAATGTTGTGTGTATGAATATATTCTGAAAAAGTAAAGAACAACTATAATTTTTCGATGTAGTCACCACTAACGTTCAATGCAAAAATTTTCCTGGTCACATAGTGTAACTACTCATGTACCATCTGCTTGTACCTCTTTATCGGACCAAAAAGTGTTCATAAATTTTCCACTCCACTCATGCGCCTTTTTGGGCTGACAGGCATGTATCACCACACTGGACCTTCATTCAGCGATGAATTTCTATAGGTTTCACCCATCCACTGATCCAAAAACGGGTAACAGAATGCTGCTCCTCTTTGGTGTATGTCAAAAGTGGAGCGGCCATCTTTTAACTGTCCTTATGATATCACTGCGTTCACCTGCACCACGATGTCACATATTGAACACCCTCAACAACAATATTAACAGATTACAAGACAATGACACGGTTATTGTAATTTCTATATTTTTAAGATTTTCATTTGAAGCCCCCTCGTAGTAGTGGTCTTGCATGCACTTCTGGATTCTGAGCTACGAGATGGAAGAAGACTTCTGCAACATTGTCCCAGCGGCTGACAGTAAATCACTACCAAGATGAGAGTAAAGTTTCTACACCACACTCACTCCGGTTGTTGCATTCTTTTCATAGCTCAAACAACCTGAATGTCAATGCCTTAAATTAAAAAGAGTTTACCAACGAACCAACAATGATGCCAGAGACCTGTTACTTGTCTCATCTTGCGTGAGTAAACAAACAGTTCTGCCACAAGAAGGTAAGGAGATTAACATCATTTGTTAAAGACAATGAAAGCACTTATGAGGAAAGTTTGAAAAGAAATTTATATTTATTCAAGAACCAAATATTTCTGTCTCTTGTGGCAAAAGACAAAATTAGTACACAATGCAAATTTATGTTTACTTAAGAGAAACAGCAAGAACGCAGTAATTCAAAAATTATCCTTTTACATGTTCTAAAGTACATGGGGCAAAAGGTGCTAGACTCATATTTTTAATACGCACTCGGTGGGTGACGTGGTTAGTATCACATCTGCCACCTTTGCTTCCCAAAACATTCACTAGAACTTATTTATGCCTGGGTCGACCCGCTTAATTTTAAAAACCCACCCCAATTCAGATTTACACCCACTACCACAAGCGAGAGGTGAACATCTAACCACAACACTACTGTGGCTCCCAAAAACATACATGCCCAAACCCAACAGTTATCAAAATAATATTACACAAAAGCAAAAATTACTGATAACATACTGCACACTTTCACTTCCTACACAATACATTTGACCAACAACAAGCTCAGCTGAAACAAAGCAGCATAGCCTTAAAAACTCTATGACAGCGATTCTCAACCAGTGGAGAATTTCTTTCGCTCTACTGAAATTAATTTTATAACATTAATAGACCCACAAATCACGTTCTAAGTATAGTCTAGACTTGTTCAAGTACATGTTATTAAATTTAGCTTCCATTTTTACGTATACTGTGTAGAGGGAGGGGGGGAATTATAGGCAGGAAATATGAAAGGGGGTAAAGACATTCTAAACATATGGTGACGGAGTGCATGGGCCAAAAAGGGTTGAGAACCACTGCTCTATGAGGATGGTTATTTTTAGTGCAGAATACATCTGAAAACGTCCTGTTAACAAAAAATGACCAGGTAGAAAATGACTAACAAACATGTGGCAAAAGAAACAAAAAACCAACTAAAATATGAAAGGCAGAAAAATTTATTTAAGGCTGTTTTATTTTTTCTTTGCATCACTACCACCCTCAGGTAATGTTTCCCTCTGCTTCTTCTTCTTCCTCTTATTTGTTGCTAGTGAAGGCTCAGGTTGCTGTGGCTTACTCGCTTCCACGCTGACCTTCGCCGTTTCAACCAAAACGCTCATGTCATAGTCGGAATCTGAATCTTGTTCATTTGTTTGTTTTGCTTTGGCAGACATCGATATTTTGGTGGAGACATGTTTGCCTGCCATCACCATCATTGTTACCTTCTGATTCAACCAAAATGCCCATGTCATAATCGGAATCTGAATCTTGTTCAATTGCTTGTTTTGCTTTGGTAGACATCGATTTTTTGGTGGAGACATGTTTGCTGCTATCACCATCATTGTTATCTTCTGGTTCACAGTCAGCAGATGCATCAAAATCTGTTGCTAAAAGATGGAAGACAAAATAAGACATTAAATGCCCTGTTTTGTAATTTATATATTTTTTTTTAAAAACGTCACAAAGCAACAGCCTGCTTTTGGTCTGTGATGTGACATGGCTATGACATTTTGTAGGCATGAATGCACAAAGGAATAGATAGCCAGCCTTTCCCTCCACTTAGCAAGACGACAAACGCATGTGTCTAACCCTCATTTTACTGTGCTCATGACATCACCAGCTAACTCCCTATCGACTATGACAACATGCCTGCTATATAAATCATATCATATTCAGGTCACTTCAGAACACTAACCAAATTACCATCATTAACATCATGTTCCATGCCAATGCAATCATGTTCTTCGATAAATACCTGACAATTGTATTCTTGAAACAAATGGGACAGAAATAAGCCTGTAAACAAAGCTGAAAGTCTACAAAGCAGTCGTATTATCTAAACTGCTATAAGCCTGTGAAACCTGCACTGTTTACCAACGACACGCTAGGAAATTTAGCCACTTCCACACAGTCTGCCTTAGGAAGCTATTGAAGATCAAATGGCAAGACAAGATCCCAGACACTGAAGTCTTAGAAAGAGTGTCCATGCCCAGCATCTACACTCTACTAATGAAGAATCAGATTCGCTGGGCTGACATGTGTCTGACTTGCATGCCAGACCACAGGCTTCCTAAACAAATTTTTTTACAGTGAGTTGTATTGTGGTAAACGCTCTGAAGGTGGCCAGAGGAAATGCTTTACAGACACTCTGAAGATATTGGAAGCTTTTGGAATTCAACATGACACATGGGAGACTGCTGCCAAAGACAGAAGTTCATGGCGTACATAATTACGCAAGGGTGCAGTCACTTGCAAAGCAAACAGAACTGTAAGAGCTGTGAGAAAAAAGACTGATCAGAACAGCCGGAGCAGGAGATCCTCTTCCTGGAACAACAAGCATTCTTAGCCCACATTGTCAAAGAACATTTTGAGCCAAATTAGGCCGTATCAGCCATCTTAGAACTAACTCATAGCTCAAAACTCAAGCCTCACTGGATGAAATGAATGGCCATCAGCAAAACTGAGGACAAACATCACCATGCTGCCACAATAAAAATTTTGCTGTCTCTACTACTCTTGATCTTCCTAGTTCTCCTGCTGATGTGGGTAACATCTTGTATTCCTGCACTGATCTCTTGAGTAACTGGATATTGGCTTTCTTATGTATACACAATTCTTAGCATTTGATTAAGAAACGATCAACAGAAAAGAACAACTGAGTAAGGACAAACCATACCTGGATAAAGATCACTCATATCATCATTTTCCGCTTCGTCACCACTGTCATCCATCCAGACATCATCACCTCCATCAACACTGTCATTGTCCGATACTGTAGTTTTGTGAGAACGCTGACCCCCTCGTGGCACAAATTTTTCTCCAGTTTCTTGGCAACTCTGCCCTGTTCACCAGGTAAAGAAGAGAATAAACAAAATAGTAGTATTTTCAAATGAACAATAATATGAAGAGAGAAAAAAAGTGTGTGGGGGGGGGGGGGGGGGTTGAGCTTTAAAAAAAAAAAGGGAGAGATGGGCGGGAGAGAAAGAGGGGGTAGGGAGAGACAGCAAAACAGGGAGGAAATTTATGATTGTGACAGGAATTTTCTTGAAACATTGCTGACATATTTCACTATAACAGCAATCTTGGCAGACTGACATTACACGCTTTAATTACTACAGAATTACATAATTATTATATTATTTAATAATATTCTTCTTTGCATTCTTCTTTTTATAATATTCTTATTTTTTGACAAAGTGATTGACTGGTGCACTGAAATGAGTGCTGTCAACCCGGAAAAGGCGGCGGTGTTGTGGTGCTCTCTGGACAACAGAATTGTGAGAGATGATACCCCAAGCCTCACAATAGATGGTAGAAGCGTCAACAGAGAGAACAAACTGAAGTATCTGGGAATCACATTTGACAGGAGTCTGTCCTTCAAGGACCATGTGGAGACGGTTGTGACAAGATCTCAAAGGGACTCAATGCACTTAAAACTATGGCTGCAATGGACACAGAGCAGAGAATGCTCTTCACACTATACCAGCACTTGATCCTCTCAGTGATTGATTATGGACTAGGACTGCTCACTGTCTCAAAGAGTCAGCTGGTGAAATTAGAGCGCATACAGAATGAAGCGATGCGGGTCATTCTGGGATGCACCAGAGACACTCCAGTAGTGTGTATGCGTTACATCCTTGGTCTGCCTACTGTTGCTGGTAGGCACAAGGTGATGCAAGCAAAGGCATACCTCAGAGTAGCTGCAGACACAGATCACCAGTTGCATGAGGCGCTGGACGTAGTTAAGGGTCAGAGACTGATAAGAGGGAAATCATGGATGGCTCAGGCGGAGGATACGATCAGACAGGTGTGCCCCTTGGAGAACATCAGGCGAGGAGAGGAGTGGGTCAGAGTGCCAGCTGTGCAGTCAGACTTGTGCAGAGTTGTAATAACATTGAGCCGGGTGTGACGAAACGCGATTATCTGTCTTGGGTCGTCAGGATTCCGCACTATTTTGGCGCGTCATCGGGGACTTTCCCAGCTAAGAATAGACTGAGGGAAGCCGATGAAGGACTTACGATCTAGAATATTCTCGAAACACCGAAATTCGAGTAACCCGTGAGGCTGGGTATCGCTCTAAATTCTCGTGCAGAGAGATCTAGAAACTCTAGGCGGGGAATGACGGTTTTCCCGAGAAAGTATCTTTTCTCGAGAAGCACTCGCTTCTAGTGCGCATTGAGTTGGCACGAAGCGGGAATGTGGCTAAATCAGTCATTCACTTACTGTCGTTGCCACAGAATAGACGCAGGCCGAATGTGAGCCGTTTTGTGTGCGTCTCCCCTCAACTATTATGCGGCTGACTGTTAGATCAAGGAAGATGAGAAGCCCTTGAAACAGTTCGGAGCTGTCTGGAGGTCTGGTTGTCCAATACAGGTAGATAATTGTTTAAATCATTTAACTTTGTACGTGTGTTCCACGCGCCATTGTTCTAACCTCATTACCTATGCGGATGTCCTTGCATACTAATTAGCAAACCGATCGATAACGCAGTTGATGGCGAATCGTGTTTGTTTACCGTGTGCTCGCGAAACAGCTGATAGAAACGCCGTATTGTGTTGTAAGCGATTTGGGTTCCAAATATGTGTAGCATATTTTGACAATCGTTACATCTATTAGGTTGCTGTGTTAGAATAAAACCTAGTTACTTGTGCCGGATGGAAACCTAGATTAGTTCAGTCAGTTGCTGAAGCCGAAGAACGGTTAGAAAACCAGGTAAGTTGGTAGGTGGAGTTTCAGACAAAATTGTGCTTAGTTACTAAGTAAAGGAAGAACTTAGTTCTGTGCCACCAGGAATGATGTAACTATGGTGTAATAACTTAATAGTGAATTCATTGTGTGGACCAGCGGATTTCTGTGGCCAGGTAAGTTGCGGTGGTGCTATATTTATATATATATATATGATGGGACATTGTGTGTGTATATATATTAGGTCATGGCATGTGATACTTCCTGGAGTAAGTCCGAACGCCGAATAGGTCGTCGCGAGATAACACTGCGTGCCGTCGCGATATAAATGTGCGTTCTGAAATCTTGTCTCAGCTATCCTGTCTCTTTCGTACTGGCGCTAGTGCGAGTGAATGCTCAGGTGCTGGAAGTATGGAAGGATGCTAGGAGGCTTTATGAGACTGGGGAAATATAGAATATGGGGGATGTGAAAGCAAGTTATGAAAGTATGTGTTGGTAGGCCACGCCAACGATGAAGTTCCATCCATGCCAAGGCTAAACCACTTGGGGAGGACAGAACTGGAAGATTACCCTTGGAACATGTGGGGAACATGTATTCTCAAGAAGGCTTCTTGACTCTAAGGCGGAGTCTGATAAGAAGAGTTTGCTAGGGCAGGGGCAGGTGGTCCCACCAGCAAACAGGCTTGTGTACATAGTGGATGTGATCATGTCCTATTCCTATATCCCGAGGGATGGGATATTGATCCAGCTTATGTTTCTTAATGTACATTGATGATGTTAGGACCGAGTCTAGGGACTCTTTACCTATGTTTAGTTCGATTAACTTAGAACTATAATAACAGCCTTATATTACTACTGACGTTAGCGACGACTGGTAGATGATTAGGGAGAGGTGAGACCAAAGATCAGACTCGTCATTCTGATTTCTTGCTCTGTTTGACGGGCTGTTCTGTGAGGCCAGCTGACAGTAAGTGAATCCCATGCTATACTACTCTCCATATAGAGATAATGCTTTAGTTATATGCCTAACTAAGTAGCATGACTGAGGGTTGAGTAGGTATTGGTAGGATGCATGTGGACTTATGGTTGGGCCAGTATACTCTCACCGGTCGCTCTTCCTTTTCAGGAGTTTGCCTGTTGAGGAACCAGTCAACTATAATGTTGTTGGCAGGAAACCACTTCGTGTGACAGAGCGAAGGGTTCAGTTCTTTACTTATCACGCCAGACTCAACCACATCAGGTACCCAATATTGATTCACCATGAGTGAAGGTTGCCTCAAGACATACAACCATCCTGAAGGTGCCCGTGTGAGAAGTGTTGGTTTGTGATTGTTCTGATAAATAGACGACACTCTGTTTTGCTATGAACAGTTCAGCATGTTGAGTAATCATGCTCAACGACAGGGAACACCGGTCCGTCTAGTTGACGGGGGTTCTGCCTAAACGCAGAAGTAAATACTTTTCAGACACTTGAATGGTTCTTTGGACAGCTCTAGTGGCAAGTCTTGAGAAGAACTTCACCAAGGAGTGACGTGTGTCAAGGTAACCCGGTGGAAGGGACTATGGGATTATAGTCCAACCTGAATTGTTACTGTGAAATAGATGTCTGATTCTATTAATGTACTGTTGCAGTAGCAAGATTATCAACTGTGTTATCCAAGAACTCAGTAACAGTTTAGTAGCCATATCTGATTCTACAAGCAGTGTGACTGTAGGAGACCATTGAATTGGTCTGTGACACTTTTCCATTCATGTTCCGGTGCTGTGATAAAGGGACCATTAAATTGGTCAATACCATAGCGGTTCTGCAGTAAGACTGTGTGATGAGTGACAGACCATTAGCTTGGTCAGTGATTCGTTAAGTTCTTCGAAGTAACGACTACTTGGAGTCAAGTCCAGGAGGATTGTCTTCCAACTGGTATTGTTCGAGAAGTGTATTAACAGTGACTCCGTGGGAGTGATATAGATGCCGTTGGTCCAGTGAAGTGTGGTCCAGCAGTGACTCTAGTGTTGTGGATCCACGCTCTGGAGACAGAGTGGTCTCCAAGGTTCTAGTCATCTCACTGGAAGGAAGCCGGGTGAGTGGCGGACCGACTGGACGGGACATCTGCATCCAATCTACTTCTCAACTCGATGAAGATACCTACATCTCTGAGTCTATCTCTACTCTATCTTCTATTTGTGTAAATAGATTCTTCTATCAGGATGTTCATTTCAGTTCTATATTCTCAAGGGTAGAATAAACTTTATGTAAGTTGACTTGCTCTTTGTATAATGATTGAGTGTGGTCTCGGACGATGCCTCAGTGTTCATTGTTCCACAGGTGTAGGTAGTTAGTGGGGGTCTAGAATCTGGAGGGGCTTGTAGACGTAATTAACTAATATGAGATCAACCACAGAGGAAAAAGGTGTATCTGCTCATCCAACCCCTGGGGCTAGAATACACGGGAGTGCCAGAGACACCTAGGGTGTGGTTCACTCTCGCTACCCAAGGTGAACTCGTCACACTCCATATAGAGTGGGGGCTCGTCCGGGATTATTCCAAGCTCTCTGTGTGTTGTAGACCTCTCACATAGTGATAGGGACTTAGTCTTTATCCTCTACTTCAGTCTACATAAGATTCTACTACTTCTACCTATCTCCTAACTGTCTGACAGACATTTGTGTTGTGGTGATTAGTTAGTACTATTGATTATTGATTCATTGTATTGCTTCACCCACACATACTTGAGTACCCACATATCATAGTCAACATGTCTACCCAAGAGTTAGACTTAGACAAAGTTCAGGAAACTGGACGTAAGTCGGGTCTAGAGGGAGATGCTTTGAAATCCTATGTGCAAGAGGTGGAAAGAAATTTTCGCCAAGAGGAAAGAGAGAGGAGGAGAGCAGAAAGAGAACTGGAAGCCAGTAAAGTGGCTCTTGAGGAAAAGAGGATAGCGGCTGATACTGAGATGAAACGGCTTGAGTTGGAAGCCGCGAAAGAAAAACGTGACCATGAGTATCGAATGAAGCTACTTGAGGCACAACTGCCTGCTACAGGTGTAACTGATGGAGCTATGGGAGGAGGTGTACCTCCTGGCTCAGAGTCAACCAGTAGACGTGACTACCAGGCTATGAAATGGCCTTTACAGCCGTTCGAACCCGAGAAGGAAAGGATAGACCAATACTTAGAGAAGTATGAAGCCATGGCTATTGCAATGGGACTAGACAAACAGAAATGGTGTTTAAAACTCTCCCAGGGACTCCGTGCCGAAGGTTATGAGGTGTATGCACGCTTGCCACCGGGTCTACAGAATGATTACCCGGCACTGAAAGCGGCACTCTTGAAGAGATTCGAGATCACAGCGCACTCATACCGAAGGAAGTTTCGGACTGCGAAGCGAGAACCTGGAGAACTGTTTTCATCATACAGTGTGAGATTGAACTCATACCTTCTTAAGTGGATGGCCTTGGCCGGATTTAAAGAGGAGTATGAAAGTTTGCGTGAGTTGATGGTTGTAGATCAGATGCGAATGCAAATGTCTAAACCCTTGCGAAACTTCTTAGGTGAGAATGGGGCTGAGAGATTGGATATAGTCACCAAGTTAGCCGAAAGATACGTTGAAGTCTATGGCGAGACTGGGGATACCAGTCCAACAGATCCGAGATCGAAAGATAAGGATCAAGGTAAGGCAAAGAAAAAGAACAGAGGTTCTGATGAACCCAAGAAACAGGTAAACTCTTTAGAGAAGCTCTCTAACGTCAACCAAGGTAAGAATAGCCCACCTAGTTCTCCAAAGAGGAAGTGGAGTGAACGATGGTGCAAATTCTGCAAGTCCAGCACTCACAATACGGGTGAGTGTAAGAGTAAGCCCAAGGACTTTCACTTTGCTTGTCTTGCAGAGGTTAGGGATAGACCTGGCAGGAAAGTGAAGTCGGTTGATGGGAATGGAGAACCAGAGCGACCTCCAGTGGTTGAGGAAGTAGAAGTGAATGGGCAACAGGTGTTGTGCCTCTACGACACAGGATTGCAATTTTCATCTGTAATTGCATCCCACCTGACAGGCCCAGAGCAACTCACCGGGGAGATGACGGAGATACAGCCAGCCAGTAGGAGTGCTGTAGCGCTCCGTTGCCCGATTGCCAATGTGGAGATTCGGAGCAAGTACGTTACTGGACGCATTCAGGCGGCAGTCGTACCGGATCCTCTCTATCCCCTAATTCTTGGCCGGAAGTACGTGTTTCTGGGGGAACCAGAACACCCTAGCATCCATAAGTCTAGGCAGGTCAGAGGTACAGAGGAAGAGGATCTCGAAAAGGTAAGTCTCCGAAATACTCACCCGGATGGAATGAGTACTGCTCGGAGCAAGGATGCGACGGAGTGTCCTTGTTCAGAACGGTTGCCCAACAATAAAAACCCGTTAACTCAGGGTAAGTTCAACTCTGATAACCAGTCACCGTTAATTCAGACTGGAACAGAGAGAAGGCAGAGGGATCGTAAGTTGGTTCCTGAGAGCTTCAGAGCTAATCTGCTGCGAACGGTACATGTCAGGTCCCCAACCGGACATCTGACTGTAGGGACAACCGGTAAATGTCTATCCCGGTACTATTGGTGGCCGGGAATGACAGGCGACGTGCGCAGGTATATTAGGTCTTGTCCTGAGTGCCGTACATGCACACTTGAGAAACGGACGAAGACGAAGATATCCTTAGAGGTTGGAGACCGAGTTCTAGTACTCCTCCCAATCGAGGGGAACGAATTCGAAATCGGGTGGCAGGGCCCATTCCTAGTGGATAAAGTGGGGCTCCACAAGCACTATGGAGTGGTGATCCTGGGAAAGTCTTCTACTTTCCATTCCAGTCTCCTCATGCGCTATGAGGGGAAACCCGATGATAAGTCTACCAGCCCAAGGGCGCAGAGATTCGCTGAAAGAACGGTTAGGGGTTCAGGTCAGGTAGCGGAAAGCCTGTCACACCATAGGCAGTCCTATATGTATGTGCAGGTACCTTCTTCGGTTCAGCCCGGTGCTCGGGGGAACATGACCGGCCAAAGGAACACCCGCAGTGCTAACTACACTGAGAACCGTGGTCGGAAGAGGTGGGTTGTGTCAGAACAGACACAGACCCTTGGTCCCTCCATCCGACCGACTGCAATCCAGCTGGGTCCTCGAAAGGGGGAAGCTGGAGTTGCAGAAGTCCAGTAAACTCTGGCAGGAACGATCGTTAAATCAGATCGAGACGGGAGCTCTGTTCCGCAAGACACTGCGAGATGCCCGATCGCAGTAGCGGAGTAGGCGTTGATCACCCGTGATACTGAATAGCTTGTCACCCCACCTAAGGTGGTAATAATATTCTATACAATATTGACGGGTTAGACTTCCTCACCCGCCATCCGGTCTCTAAGAAGAAAGAACGAACGACATAGACAGCTTCTGCGTAGAAGTGGAACGACGGGGTCGATCCTCTTAAAGTGGGGGCCTATGTGACGAAACGCGATTATCTGTCTTGGGTCGTCAGGATTCCGCACTATTTTGGCGCGTCATCGGGGACTTTCCCAGCTAAGAATAGACTGAGGGAAGCCGATGAAGGACTTACGATCTAGAATATTCTCGAAACACCGAAATTCGAGTAACCCGTGAGGCTGGGTATCGCTCTAAATTCTCGTGCAGAGAGATCTAGAAACTCTAGGCGGGGAATGACGGTTTTCCCGAGAAAGTATCTTTTCTCGAGAAGCACTCGCTTCTAGTGCGCATTGAGTTGGCACGAAGCGGGAATGTGGCTAAATCAGTCATTCACTTACTGTCGTTGCCACAGAATAGACGCAGGCCGAATGTGAGCCGTTTTGTGTGCGTCTCCCCTCAACTATTATGCGGCTGACTGTTAGATCAAGGAAGATGAGAAGCCCTTGAAACAGTTCGGAGCTGTCTGGAGGTCTGGTTGTCCAATACAGGTAGATAATTGTTTAAATCATTTAACTTTGTACGTGTGTTCCACACGCCATTGTTCTAACCTCATTACCTATGCGGATGTCCTTGCATACTAATTAGCAAACCGATCGATAACGCAGTTGATGGCGAATCGTGTTTGTTTACCGTGTGCTCGCGAAACAGCTGATAGAAACGCCGTATTGTGTTGTAAGCGATTTGGGTTCCAAATATGTGTAGCATATTTTGACAATCGTTACATCTATTAGGTTGCTGTGTTAGAATAAAACCTAGTTACTTGTGCCGGATGGAAACCTAGATTAGTTCAGTCAGTTGCTGAAGCCGAAGAACGGTTAGAAAACCAGGTAAGTTGGTAGGTGGAGTTTCAGACAAAATTGTGCTTAGTTACTAAGTAAAGGAAGAACTTAGTTCTGTGCCACCAGGAATGATGTAACTATGGTGTAATAACTTAATAGTGAATTCATTGTGTGGACCAGCGGATTTCTGTGGCCAGGTAAGTTGCGGTGGTGCTATATTTATATATATATATATGATGGGACATTGTGTGTGTATATATATTAGGTCATGGCATGTGATACTTCCTGGAGTAAGTCCGAACGCCGAATAGGTCGTCGCGAGATAACACTGCGTGCCGTCGCGATATAAATGTGCGTTCTGAAATCTTGTCTCAGCTATCCTGTCTCTTTCGTACTGGCGCTAGTGCGAGTGAATGCTCAGGTGCTGGAAGTATGGAAGGATGCTAGGAGGCTGTATGAGACTGGGGAAATATAGAATATGGGGGATGTGAAAGCAAGTTATGAAAGTATGTGTTGGTAGGCCAAGCCAACGATGAAGTTCCATCCATGCCAAGGCTAAACCACTTGGGGAGGACAGAACTGGAAGATTACCCTTGGAACATGTGGGGAACATGTATTCTCAAGAAGGCTTCTTGACTCTAAGGCGGAGTCTGATAAGAAGAGTTTGCTAGGGCAGGGGCAGGTGGTCCCACCAGCAAACAGGCTTGTGTACATAGTGGATGTGATCATGTCCTATTCCTATATCCCGAGGGATGGGATATTGATCCAGCTTATGTTTCTTAATGTACATTGATGATGTTAGGACCGAGTCTAGGGACTCTTTACCTATGTTTAGTTCGATTAACTTAGAACTATAATAACAGCCTTATATTACTACTGGCGTTAGCGACGACTGGTAGATGATTAGGGAGAGGTGAGACCAAAGATCAGACTCGTCATTCTGATTTCTTGCTCTGTTTGACGGGCTGTTCTGTGAGGCCAGCTGACAGTAAGTGAATCCCATGCTATACTACTCTCCATATAGAGATAATGCTTTAGTTATATGCCTAACTAAGTAGCATGACTGAGGGTTGAGTAGGTATTGGTAGGATGCATGTGGACTTATGGTTGGGCCAGTATACTCTCACCGGTCGCTCTTCCTTTTCAGGAGTTTGCCTGTTGAGGAACCAGTCAACTATAATGTTGTTGGCAGGAAACCACTTCGTGTGACAGAGCGAAGGGTTCAGTTCTTTACTTATCACGCCAGACTCAACCACATCAGGTACCCAATATTGATTCACCATGAGTGAAGGTTGCCTCAAGACATACAACCATCCTGAAGGTGCCCGTGTGAGAAGTGTTGGTTTGTGATTGTTCTGATAAATAGACGACACTCTGTTTTGCTATGAACAGTTCAGCATGTTGAGTAATCATGCTCAACGACAGGGAACACCGGTCCGTCTAGTTGACGGGGGTTCTGCCTAAACGCAGAAGTAAATACTTTCAGACACTTGAATGGTTCTTTGGACAGCTCTAGTGGCAAGTCTTGAGAAGAACTTCACCAAGGAGTGACGTGTGTCAAGGTAACCCGGTGGAAGGGACTATGGGATTATAGTCCAACCTGAATTGTTACTGTGAAATAGATGTCTGATTCTATTAATGTACTGTTGCAGTAGCAAGATTATCAACTGTGTTATCCAAGAACTCAGTAACAGTTTAGTAGCCATATCTGATTCTACAAGCAGTGTGACTGTAGGAGACCATTGAATTGGTCTGTGACACTTTTCCATTCATGTTCCGGTGCTGTGATAAAGGGACCATTAAATTGGTCAATACCATAGCGGTTCTGCAGTAAGACTGTGTGATGAGTGACAGACCATTAGCTTGGTCAGTGATTCGTTAAGTTCTTCGAAGTAACGACTACTTGGAGTCAAGTCCAGGAGGATTGTCTTCCAACTGGTATTGTTCGAGAAGTGTATTAACAGTGACTCCGTGGGAGTGATATAGATGCCGTTGGTCCAGTGAAGTGTGGTCCAGCAGTGACTCTAGTGTTGTGGATCCACGCTCTGGAGACAGAGTGGTCTCCAAGGTTCTAGTCATCTCACTGGAAGGAAGCCGGGTGAGTGGCGGACCGACTGGACGGGACATCTGCATCCAATCTACTTCTCAACTCGATGAAGATACCTACATCTCTGAGTCTATCTCTACTCTATCTTCTATTTGTGTAAATAGATTCTTCTATCAGGATGTTCATTTCAGTTCTATATTCTCAAGGGTAGAATAAACTTTATGTAAGTTGACTTGCTCTTTGTATAATGATTGAGTGTGGTCTCGGACGATGCCTCAGTGTTCATTGTTCCACAGGTGTAGGTAGTTAGTGGGGGTCTAGAATCTGGAGGGGCTTGTAGACGTAATTAACTAATATGAGATCAACCACAGAGGAAAAAGGTGTATCTGCTCATCCAACCCCTGGGGCTAGAATACACGGGAGTGCCAGAGACACCTAGGGTGTGGTTCACTCTCGCTACCCAAGGTGAACTCGTCACACCGGGAGTGCAGGGAGTGGCCAGCAGGGGCCACGGAAGTGGAAATTCAGCAACTAATTCAGGAAAATTCTCGCCCGGGTGATGTGATTATCTACACGGATGGGTCAGTGTTGAGAGGTAGGAGAAGTGCCTGGGGGTTCTTGGCAAAAACTAATGGTCGGCGTTTGGTGCAGGAGAGCCTGGCGTATGACACTACATCTAGCTTAAGAATGGAGGTGGAGGTGGTCAGTGCAGCTTTCCGCTGGATAGAAAACACGATACATACACACATTGTGATTGTAACTGACTCAGAAAGCATGCTGAGAAGGGTGAGAACGGGCAAGCTTCGTGCAGAGTGGCTTGCTTCGCTTCGGAGGTCACGGGTAGCAAGCATCACCTGGATCTTTTCTCCTGGGCATGCCGGTGTGCTGGGGAATGAACAGGCGGACAGATTGGCTGGCTCAGCAAAACTTGGTGGAGTATTGATGCATGACAAGGCAGACGTGGTTGCGGCCTTGTGGGAGCACGTGTACACCTCAGAGGAGCAGATGGATCACCATAGTCTGGTAAGAATGAGACAGCGAGGTGTGACGAGGGGATCTGGTCGACGCTTGACGCTCAGAGGAAAGGCGAGACGGACATATAATCAGATTGCTACTGGAACTATTAGTGTTGGAACTCTTCGCTGGCTGCTGAGGATGGGGACGGGGCGCTTATGGGAATGTCCCGAATGCTGTGATGTCTGTTCCTAAATCAATCAATCAATAATATTCTTCTTCTTCTTCTGCTTTTGTTCGCTTGAAATATGTCTATAACTGAATGTTGTCTCTTGTATGAATCTAACAGTCTTTTTTAGTTCACTCGTCTCTTGTATGAATCTAACAGTCTTTTTTAGTTCACTCAGCGGTCCATAGAGTTTATCTTCCACTGTTGTCTCTCTAGGCCAGAAGGTTCGCCTGGATATGTTGTAGTATGGGCAGTCTTGGAGTATGTGCTCTGCTGTTTGCGACGCCAATCCACATGTGTACATGGCTGAGTCACAAATCTTGAATTTTGTATACAGTGTGATTGCGTAATCTATTGTGTCCTGTTCTGAGGCGCAGAATAATGATCTGTTCTGGTCTGTCCATAACGTGGTAATCATCTTGAGTAGGGTTTGGTGGCCTTCTGACTGATTTGATCATTCTTTTGTTTTGGTGGAATGTAATGGGCACATCGGGCTGTTCTTCTTTTGCTCCTTCCTTAGCCAGTCGATCAGTTCTGTCATTTCCGGGTACCCCACAGTGGGATGGTATCCAATGTATGGTGACCTTATGCTGACTGCTAAGTTCAGAAAGTAATGTCCTTAGAACTGGTAATTTCCCAGAAGAGGAGTGCCTCTATTACTGATTTTGCATCTGTCAATATCACCACAGATTGTCTACCATGGCTGGTATTTTGTAATTTCTCTATTGCTATCTTGATTGCCTCAATTTCAGTATCATAGTTGTGGCATCATAGTTTTTTTTAATAATATAATATTTTATAATATTACATTATAACACAATTTGATTAATAGAATAATCAATATCAATTGCTAGTAAATATATAATGGGAGTCTATACAGAGAACAAACAACCTTTATTTTCATAGGGTTAAGAACTAGGCATACAGGAGGCCCATCTAACATTCGGCCCTCCTGAGCTCTCTTTCATACATTATTTCATCCATACAACACTTATGGGTGTACACAGTATACATTCCTTACAACGAACATAAATCCGGCAAAACAGAAATTACAGTGTGGAAAATAACAATGATAATAATAATGTAAAAATAAGATTAAAATAAATTACATCACAACACAACGAATCGACGTTTCAATCTTAGTGATCGTCATCAGGAACAATACAAGTTGGTGAAAACAAAAACATGAAATTTGAACATTTAGTTAAAAATTAAAACATAAACAAAAAAAGTATTAGTATCTAACATTGAAAGTATGCTGCATATGTTCTGTTTTTTTTTTATATAAGAGAAACCAAGCATGTGCAATAACACAATAACATTTGATACTAATACTTTGAATGTTAACATTTTAATCTTATATGCTTACATTTAAAAAATCTTATTTTTATGTTGTTATCATCATTGTTGCCCGCTCCGTGGTGAAGAGGTTACTAATGCAGTTCATAATCCTAAGCTCGAAACACAGATGCAGGCGATTTGGCAGCAGACTGCCTTGCATTGGGTTTTTTATAAAATGGCACGGGTGCCGGTCGTTCAGAAAGCAATGGCAAACTACTGAACGTAAACGTGCCAAGAGATCACAAACAGCCAAAAAATCCTGGTTTTGACTGCGACGTCCTGTCATTCATTCATTATGTGCCATGCCGATAGGCATGGGCGGTCATGTTCTGCCATCTCACTCGATCACCAGAGTCGTGGATCAGCTCTGTGTTTCTGTCTCGATCGGTGATATCGCAAAACATAATGTTCTTGGCATCTGTGAAGAAGGTAGTTTATCATTGCTTCCCTTCTTAGCAGTGACCATACTGGTCAATGACCGTAGCCATTGCCTCCTCAAAAAAGAGATCCTCTGCCTACCATTGTGAAGCTGGAGACCATAACCTACAACTATCTGTCGGCTGCTCTTCAACCTCATCCACCACCTGCACCCATGGCTTCACGTAACCCTGATCAAGAGGCTAAACAGGTACTCCACCTTGCCCAAGGGTGTCCCGTAGGCTAGCGGAGGGAAGGAGGCACCTTACTTCTCCTTTGATAGGGGATACCCCTACCCCGCCACCCATCGACGTCCTGCAAAGGATATGAATAAACTTTATCATCATTGTTATTGTCCACACAGCGATTTTCATTTGCGTCCGTTGTAAGGCATGTACACTGTGCCTGTGTTTATTATCTCTCACGTTTTCACAGGAGCCACACATACCTGTTTTCATTTTGAATTACAGTGCATTAGCTTTGAATACACATTGTGACTGGAAGAGAACCAGAACGTCACAGAACAGACATAATACTATGACGGTCCATTTCTAGCTTTCTACAGTTTGGGTAGGTAATTCAGATTCCTCAGCATTACAGCTTTATGTATTTTCTTTTTCTGCCTTTCCTCCCAATAGCATAAGCCCACATCCAACTCAGGCCAAGCCCTTTGTGCAGTGTGTTTGTAACGTCTCACTACACTTTGAATGTAGGTCAAAATCGAAAAAAAAAAATGAAGTAGATGATGTCATCAAAAAATTTGCTAACAAAATTCATTGAGTTAGTTACAATAGTCACTGCTATGGGGAAACGCTGTTTTGGGGAAGCTGGAAAGTACCAATTGATTATGACAGATGTTAGAAATGTCCACCACGGACTTCAAGACATGACTGTACATGTCTCTTCAAATACCTTCTGCAACGTGTCTGTTGTTATATCCGTGTGTATCGACCGCCATTTAGAAACACTTGTTCAACCAAAATAATTATTTCTTCCTTTGATAACACCATTCTGTTTGGAGTGCAAAGAATTACTCCAACATATGACAGCCATTCGCTGCATACTGCTTCATGATGGACTATGGAGAACTTATTTATGACATCATGTACGTGGGTGAGTTAATAAGTCACAGTTCTGTGGGATGGCATGTAAATGTAGTTGGTGTTTTCTACAGGTGTCATTAGGTGACAGCAACATCAAACTTTATATTCCCGTTCATCAGGTGGCGCTAGGTGTCTCACGTGCATGTGCATAAACAAAATGGCGACTGTACTTACGGAGTGTACAACCAAAGAACAACGTGCTGTTGTGCATTTTTTGTGGGCAAAAGGACCTTCAAAAGGAAATGCTTCCTGCTTATGCTGACAAATGTTTGCCCCACAAAGCGGTGCATAGCTGGGTAGAAAAATTTTCTCAAAGACACGAATGACGCCAAAGTTGAATGTGGAGTGAAAACGTGGTTTAGAAAACAGAGCACGCAGTTCTATGCAGCCGGTTTGGGAGGACTGATAAAACGATGGGATAAGTGCATCAATGTTGGTCGAAATTATGCTGAAAAGTAAAGGGACAATGTATGTATAAAAATAAACTGGTTTCCAGTTATCATATTTAGTTATTTTTCTACAGCCATTTGTGACTTACTTATTGACTTCCCCTAGCACGTCATTTTCAATTTTATCTACATACGTATTGACTTCACCTCGTACTTCATTTTTCATTTTTTTTTCCCTACATACAAAGTGTAGTGAAGGAGACTTTGCAAACTCAAACACCCTGTACATTGTTCATGATTAGTTGAATTTTGCAGCTGAAGATTTCTACAGAAAGAGGTAGCCAGTCTCATGCCAACCCTCCTTAGCCACCTCTTGTGACATGCATGGTAGGCGGCATTGTTTCTAGTCTTTGCTTCCCTTATTCATTCATTCAGTAGCATGTCCTTTGCAGAGCCTCACTCCCATAACAACCTTCCAGAAAACCTCTCGATCATAAACAAGATGTCCTGCGTCCGATACACCCATCTGGAGATCATCCGCCACATCCTACACTCATCTTCTCTTTGGCCTTCCTCTTCCTCTCTTCCCAGGCATATATCCCTCCATTATTATTCTCCCAAAACTTTCGTGACATTTCAAGTGACCAAAATATTTCAATAATACATGGGAAACAGCTGGGTGTATCACTATCTGGCATTGAGCTGAAAGGCTGAAGTCCCTGTGGATAAATAAGCATAATGATAAATACATGAAAAGAGGAACTCACATCTCGCTAGAGCTCTCTTGAATCTCTTTCCTTTTATGTGCCTCTCTACAGCTTCTGGAGTCCTGGCTATGTGTCTCAGGGTTAAGGAGCAGAACAGTTCATGTCTGCAACACACAAGATATATTTTAGTCTTAAAAAGAAATGGCTTATGCAATAAATGTTCAAATAAATTCACTTAATCTTTTTTATCCTTTCCCAAACTTTCTTTCTGTGGGCCATAGTGATGTCATTAGAATGCATTAGTACTCATCATCTTCTTATTTTCCCGTGGGTGTCTCCATGGTGAAGTAGTTGAGCTGCCAGCCTCATGCCCTGAATGTCATAGGTTTGTTTCTGGACCTTGATTTTTGGTTTAAAAGTGCAGTTTCCTCTGAGACTTCTGGGGGGGGGGGGGAAGAGAGGAGAGAGAGAGGAGGGAGGGAGGGGGAGGGGAGGAGGCCATCACTGAAGCTACAGAGTTTGTGCTCTGTGGGATCCTTTCACCAGGCCTCTCTGTGGGATCCTTTCACCAGGCCTCTCTGTGGGATCCTTTCAGCAGGCCTCTCTGTGGGATCCTTTCAGCAGGCCTCTCTGTGGGATCCTTTCAGCAGGCCTCTCTGTGGGATCCTTTCAGCAGGCCTCTCTGTGGGATCCTTTCAGCAGGCCTCTCTGTGGGATCCTTTCAGCAGGCCTCTCTGTGGGATCCTTTCAGCAGGCCTCTCTGTGGGATCCTTTCAGCAGGCCTCTCTGTGGGATCCTTTCAGCAGGCCTCTCTGTGGGATCCTTTCACCAGGCCTCTCTGTGGGATCCTTTCAGCAGGCCTCTCTGTGGGACCCTTTCAGCAGGCCTCTCTGTGGGACCCTTTCACCAGGCCTCTCTGTGGGATCCTTTCACCAGGCCTCTCTGTGGGATCCTTTCAGCAGGCCTCTCTGTGGGATCCTTTCAGCAGGCCTCTCTGTGGGATCCTTTCAGCAGGCCTCTCTGTGGGACCCTTTCATCAGGCCTCTCTGTGGGATCCTTTCACCAGGCCTCTCTGTGGGATCCTTTCACCAGGCCTCTCTGTGGGATCCTTTCAGCAGGCCTCTCTGTGGGGTCCTTTCACCAGGCCTCTCTGTGGGATCCTTTCACCAGGCCTCTCTGTGGGATCCTTTCACCAGGCCTCTCTGTGGGACCCTTTCACCAGGCCTCTCTGTGGGATCCTTTCAGCAGGCCTCTCTGTGGGATCCTTTCAGCAGGCCTCTCTGTGGGACCCCTTCAGCAGGCCTCTCTGTGGGATCCATTCAGCAGGTCTCTCTATGGGACCCTTTCAGCAGGCCTCTCTGTGGGACCCTTTCAGCAGGCCCTCTGGGACCCTTTCAGCAGGCCTCTCTGTGGGATCCTTTCAGCAGGCCTCTCTGTGGGATCCTTTCAGCAGGCCTCTCTGTGGGACCCCTTCAGCAGGCCTCTCTGTGGGATCCATTCAGCAGGTCTCTCTATGGGACCCTTTCAGCAGGCCTCTCTGTGGGACCCTTTCAGCAGGCCCTCTGGGACCCTTTCAGCAGGCCTCTCTGTGGGACCCTTTCAGCAGGTCTCTCTGTGGGATCCTTTCAGCAGGCCCTCTGGGACCCTTTCAGCAGGCCTCTCTGTGGGACCCTTTCAGCAGGCCTCTCTGTGGGATCCTTTCATCAGGCCTCTCTGTGGGATCCTTTCATCAGGCCTCTCTGTGGGACCCTTTCAGCAGGCCTCTCTGTGGGGTCCTTTCATCAGGCCTCTCTGTGGGATCCTTTCATCAGGCCTCTCTGTGGGATCCTTTCATCAGGCCTCTCTGCGGAAAGAGACTGAGCCAAGTTGGAAAAAACCCAGCACAATAAAGGCAACCTTCTTGCTTGTAAACCCATTTCCATTATCTCCAGCAAAAACCCCTTTCCATTATCTCCAGCAAAACACATGGATGAAAACACTTTAGCTTGTCAATTCCTTAATGTTCTCCATTCTGCCCATCTTCCATTTAACTGCAACTATTATCTGGAGGATCAATTTCTACAAGGAATCTTCATTATCATCAAATGACTAGGGGATGCATATTACAAGTACCTGAGATGTTGGAGTGGGTTCACCTGATGGCGAGGGACATTGGTAATAGGGAAAGCTAATCCACGTGCAGAAATCAGCCCAGGGCACTAGAAATAGGAGCACATGTTAGAATTACGCTCGAGTTCAAAGCGGGTGAACGTAAATTTAAAAAAAAAAAGAGTTACATTGCAGTTTTGTCAGCATGTGATTCAGTATATGTGGCCTAAAAAAAAACATTTTTGGGGTTTGCTTTCCCTAGTCTTTGCGTCTCCAGTCTAACTACAATGCAGCAGATTTGTTTCTCATTTCATCTGGTCCCTACCAGTTGAAAAAGAGGTCCAAGAGACAACATCATCAAATCAAGATGGAAACCTGAAAATGCTGATCAATAACAAGAACAGGGGTATGAACACCCTCTTCATGCCATATGACAAAGGATTTGCGTATATCTTATGTGAAATAAAACTCTCATTATGCATGCTGGATGTGATTGTGTGGGCAGGATGCCTTATTCCCCACCCTGAAAACCCCTCCTGGCAGACAGCAGCAATGGCTAAATGTAGTAATTACAATTTCATTTATGAAGATTGCAATGAAATGACAATGTAGACTAAAACTGACCAAACATAAGACAGAGCAGCTCAGCACTGGAGTGCCCATTATCCTAAGGCTTCTTTGTTTAACATTATAATAATAATAAAGTGGATAGCCTAGTAAACAAGGTCACTTTAAAATTATGTTTAGTACAGTTATAAGATCTGTCTCTATTTGATCTGTTTCTGCCCATCAGTGGAACCATAAGTTTTTCACATATTCTGTATAAGATCTGTCTCTATTTGATCTATTTCTTCCCACCAGTGGAACCATAAGTTCTTCACATCTTCTACCTGCTGCCAGAAAAAAAATTCCTGAATGTTCAGCTACCTGACTTCTGTTGGGAAGTCTTTAATTAATATTATACCTCCTTTCATGCACCATGACAGGTGTTTAGATATTTTTCCTCTTGATATTTTAGAATATCTTTATCAACACCTAGCAAACAAACAAACAAAAACGCTCAAATAAACAAACAAATTTGCTAGAAGATTTTACTTCAAGATGTCTGATCTAGTTAGAAATACTAACTGAATGTGCGAGCAAACAGAAGAAAAATGCCTGGGAATCAATACTCCAACGCGCCCATTCCCTGAAAGTGTAAGGAAGATAAAAGGGGTCGAAACATTCAATGAGGGTGGGAATAGATGGCTCTTCTAATAACTGGAAGCGTCCTGTTGTGCTTGCTCTGCTGTGACATTTTTACCACCACACGACTCTACACAAAAAAGACATTATTGGCAATTTATATTGTTTACTTACAAATGCCGTTTCTTGTTGCTAGGAATGATGTGGGGCTTGTGTTGCTCGTAGTTGTAGGTGCCTTTCTTGACAGCATTTTTGAATTTCCTCCCTTTTACATAACTTTCAACCGCAGCCACAGTAGCTGGCATTTCATGCTTGGTGAGGTCGCATGTAATCTGAGAATGTGCAATAAAACAGTATTAAACTGAAGAAGCAGCCTGGGACAAATGTTTTAAATTTTAACTCTTCTGAAAATAGATTAAAAGAGCTAAAAAAAAGAGATCACACACACACACACATATATTAATATTAGCATTTTCGCCCGCAACCCAAGCCAAAACCGGAAACTGCGCCTGCACAGAAGGATCCATTGGGTCCCCAAAAGTGGCTATGAAATGGCCATGAATGCTTTCGACATCATTCATTCAAATATCATGTAACAACAACAAATGCAATCTTAGTTTCTGCAGAATAGGTCTATCTAATATTCAGTGCATAGGGATTGGTTGAAATTATCATGGCTTTTAAATAAATTTAATTATTTGCCACATGGTAAGTAATTTTATTTTCTAGAGCTTGTTTACTTAATTTTAACATATTTTTAGATGGGATATTTAAATTCTGCATCCATTTTTACATATATTCAGAGTTTCATCACTTATATCGCTCTATATGTGGTTTAAAAAAAATGCGGAGATGTTTTGTTTTTGTGAATGGAAATACAAGATGGCGGCTCCATGAATATCGATCGCACTAGGTCATGCATACTTTTTAACCCCAAAACGTGCAATCTGAACTATTCAAGTTAAAGAGAATACTTCTGCGTTCATCAGGATAATTTTTTTGTACGTGATTGCCTTGTGCATGTTTACAGCAGAGCTGCGTTCTTGTGCCATTAGGCAGACACATCCAACTTCTGCAGGCATTTGTTGACCGGGTTAACCTTCCCGGAAAGAGAATACAAGTTTAAAGATTATTAATAATTTATTTGTATACTTGTACTATTTTTTTACAGTTAAGCTTCCCGGAGAGAGAATACAAGTTGAAAGATCCGTTTGAGACGGATCTTGCATGACGACATCATGGCTGATAATTTTTTTAAGACTAAATTTTTAAATGTTACTGTCGCATTACTTTGATTACGTTTTTCAGATTGGGTATTTACTAATACCACTACAGCTACGTAGGCCTTGGAGATATTTGGACACAAAGGAAGAGTTGTGCAGTTGCAAAATTCTGAAAATTTTTTTGTTCAAGATCCTGATGCTCAAATGTGAATATCTCCGCTTAGAAATGACATTCAGGCATCACTGAGGTACAGTCTGACTTGGTTTCTCAAGGCCTATGTATCTGTTGTGGTCTCATTAGTACATACTCAATTTGAAAAACACGATTAGTGTACCTATATATATATATATATATATATATATATATATATATATATATATATATATATATATATATATATATATATATATATATGTATATATATATATATATATATATATCCCGTGTGTTGCCGGGGCCCATAAGGGAAGCAAAGAATAGCAACACTGTAGCCTACCACACATGTCATAAGAGTCGACTAAGGAGGCTTGATGGTTCCGTCGCCCTGCTACTGAGTGAGTGCGTGGTGCGACACTGTGAGCTGTGAGTTTCGTGTGAAATGCTTTTGAATCTGCCTGAGGTTTTTTGGAATGTGACTGCATGTTCAGAGTGATGGCAGGTGGCTATGTCCCAGAGTTGACCGGTTTTTGCCTCATGCAGAAATGCGTGGCTGCTGGGCTTCTGGTTGACTGCCACTGCCATCAGCGATGAACTGTATTTTCATGGACTGTGTGGGTGAACATCTAGGAAACATTCAGATAGGAAAATGACTGCCGATTCCATCAGAGATGAACAGGGTGTTGCGTAGGGGACTGGTGTGTTGACATTCTGGTGGCGGCATTATGCACAGTGTATCTGTGCGGGCTGTTGTTTGTCGAGACTCCTGTCTTTTCCACTTTTCACATTGGGCAGCGTTTTGTGTGATATTCACTGGCACAGGAACGGAGCATAATGGGGACGACCCGTTGCTGTGAAGTTGGAACTGCGACTAACTAATATATATATCTATATCTATAAAACAGAGTGTATGTGGTTTTGTGTGTTTGTGGTCAGCTATGTATTGGATGCGTTCGATAACGGTACATCCGATTGAGATGAAATTTTCTACACGTCTTCCTTTCATTCCTGTGCAACCGACTATAATAGTTTCTTAGTGTAAAATCTTCTACTTATTTAATAACATTTACTTTTTCATTATATAATTTCTATATAGCAGGGGGACTTCACTCTAGAAAAGTTATTTCAAGGGGCATAACTTTTAATAACATTTCTATATACTTTATAGTCATATTGTTGGACTTACTTGCACTATTGTTAAACTCTTTGTCTATAGTTATTTTCAGGCATATGAGTTATAATAAATAATGATATAATCTTTAAGGCATTTTCAAAGTTTTCATAAAAATAATGCATAATGCATAACATTGTAACCCATCTTTTTCTGTTTAAAGAACTTATTAACTGTCATGTCGGTGATTAAAAACAGTTTTCATTAAAAATAATGAATGGTGTGTGGAAGGACATTCTTTTAAGTTACTGTGCGCCAGGAGCTGGGCGAAACCACGCCGGGTCAGATAGATAGACAGACAGACAGATAGTCAGGAACGGAAGCTTATTTGACTACTTATATGAATTAAATGACATGCTCCCCACCAGGGACTGGGTAAAGCCGGGCCGGGTCAGACAGACAGAGATGTATTGGCTGCATTCGATAACGGTCCATCCAACTGAGATGAAATTTTCTACGTCTTCTTTTCATTCCTGTGCAACCGACTGTCATAGTTTTTTACTAACTAAAATAGTATTTACTTTAAAAATTTAATAATTAAATTTACATTATCATTTTAATGTAGCAAGGGGACTTAACATAAGAAAAATTATTTCAAGGGGCATAACTTTTAATAACATTCCTATTACTTTATATATAGATTGTTGCATTGTTTTCAAAGATTTATAAACTCTTTGTCCATAGTTAATTACAGGCATATGAGTTATAATAAATAGTGATATAATCTTTAAGGTGTTTTCAAAGTTTTCATAAAAATAATGCATCTATTTAAATAGTGAAAATTTTCTAACTCATCTTTTTATTTTGCTTCAACAGCACATTTATTTTTTGTAACATTCTCATACATATGGCGCATTATACCCACGTTGACCGTTGCCAAAGAATTGCTTCAAAAGAAATGTTGAATGAAAGAATGTATGAGAGGAAATAGAGAAGAAGGGCAGAATGTAGGACGGAAAGATTTCGTTCGTTAAGAAAAAAAAGTAATTTTTTGTGATAGAAAGTTAGTTGCATATCGTTTGCAGTCAACCCACCGCACACCATTTATTAGCTGTTCGTGATATCTTGGTAAGTTTACTTTAGATAGATCTCTTCCAATCATATTTTCTACTATCAATATATCTATTCTTCTATTCTGTCTATATGGGGCCGAACATAGATAGATAGATAGATCAGACAGACAAATAGACAGACAGATAGTCGGGAACGGGAGCTTATATGACTACTTATATGAATTAAATGAGATGCTCCCCACCAGGGAATGGGTGAAGCCGGGCCGGGTAAGACAGACAGATAGTCGGGAACGGGAATGGGGGCTTAGATTACTTATATGAATTAAATGAGATGTTCCCCACCAGGGACTGGGTGAAGCCGGGCCGGGTCAGACAGACAGATAGTCGGGAACGGGAGCTTATATGACTACTTATATGAATTAAATGAGATGCTCCTCACCAGGAGCTGGGCGAAGCCGGGCCGGGTCAGACAGACAGATAGATAGATCCCCGCCAGGGCCTGGGCGAAGCCGGGCCGGGTCAGCTAGTATATATATATATATATATATATATATATATATATATATATATATATATATATATATATATATACTAGCTGACCCGGCCCGGCTTCGCCCAGGCCCTGGAGGGGATCTATCTATCTATCAGTCTGTCTGTCTGCTTGTTTGTCTGTCTGTCTGGCTGACCCGGCCCGGCTTCACCCAGTCCCTGGTGGGGAGCATCTCATTTAATTCATATAAGTAGTCATATAAGCTCTCCCGTTCCCGACTATTTGTCTGTCTGTCTGACCCGGCCCAGCTTCACCCAGTCCCTGGTGGGGAGCATCTAATTTAATTCATATACGTAGTCATATAAGCTCTCCCGTTCCCGACTGTCTGTATGTCTGTCTGTCCCGGCCCGGCTTCACCCAGTCCCTGGTGGGGAGCATCTAATTTAATTCATATAAGTAGTCATATAAGCTCTCCCGTTCCCGACTGTCTGTCTGTCTATCTGTCTGACCGGCGTGGTTTCGCCAAGCTTTTGGCGCACAGTAACTTAAAAGAATGTCCTTCCACACACCATTCAATGAAAACTGTAGAAAAAGATGGGTTAAAATGTTATGCATAATGCATTATTTTTATGCCAACTGTAAAAATACCTTAAAGATTATATCATTATTTAATATAACTCATATGCCTAAAAATAACTATAGACAAAGAGTGTAACAATAGTGCAGGAAAGTCCAACAATATGACTATAAAGTATTTAGAAATGTTATTAAAAGTTATGCCCCTTGAAATAACTTTTCTAGAGTGAAGTGCCCCTGCTATATAGACATTATATAATGAAAATGGAAAAGTAAATGTTATTAAATAAGTCGAAGATTTTACATTAAGAAATTATTATAGTTGGTTGCAAATGAATGAAAGGAAGACGTGTAGAAAATTTCATCTCAATCGGATGTACCGTTATCGAACGCACCCAATACCCACAAACCCACAAACATACACTCTGTTTTATATATATATATATATATATATATATATATATATATATATATATATATATATATATATATATATATATATATATATATATATATATAATAAATGACAAGTGAACAAACACATTCACATTCTAACAATTTACTAATTTAGTAAAATAACCAAATGATGTTTCAGCTTCCAACGTTTGCAGGGCACAAACAAATGGCGATGAATTTTAAATTTCATTAACAGTATCATAAAAATAATATGTAATAATAGTTTGTTGACTTTTAATATTTTACGACTAATTAACTCATTCCTTACATAAAGGCTTTCAAAGTGAAACATGTCGACATGATAAGGATGCTTGAAGATCTACAAATTGATGGAAAAGACCTTAGACTTGTAAAAACAACACACATTGGAAACAAAAAGCTGCCATAAGAATTGATAATGAAGTAGGTCAATATCAGCCAATTAAGAGAGGTGTGAGACAGGGATGTGTAATGTCTCCAGATCTTTTTTCCCTGTACAGTGAACATATTTTCAGAAATATAGAAGGTATGGAAAGAATCATCATGGGGGGCGATACATCAATAACATTAGATATGCAGATGATACAGACTTGATTGCAGACAATAAACAGGAACTGCAACATTTAGTAGATGTGGGTGTTGCGCACAATGAACAACTAGGATTAGAATTGAATTGTAACAAGACAGATTATAGTCATCACTGGGAAGAATGAAATACAAGTAAATGGGCATATTCTTAAACAAGCGAATCAGTACAGTTATCTCGGAACAGTCATGACATCTGATAAGAGATGCCTTGAAGAGATTAGAACAAGAATTTTGCCACTGCGAAGGTAGCCTTTTGCAAGATGAAAAACATACTGACCAATAAACAGATATCTATTGAAACGAGAAAAAGAGTGTTGAAGTGCTACATAGAACGTATACTTTTGTATGGATGTGAAGCGTGGACAATGAGCAGACAAGCTGAAAAACATCTGATGGCTGTGGAAATGTGGTTCCAGGTTTCTGAGAAAAATGCAAAGAATATTAGGCAGTTCGATCGTGCCATTACCCGAACTGAAAACGGAAGTTGATATATGGCGTCACCCGAGCCTGTTCCATTGTGTCACCAAAATGCCTGCTGTAAAGTCCATTCATTCTTACGACATCATTCATTCATTCAAATATCACGTGACAATAGCAGACGTCACCTTAGGTTAAGCAGAAAAGATTAGCCTAATATTCTGTGCACAGCGATTGGTTGTATGTCGTAAAAAAAATATATTTCTACGAGGTCTTTGTGAATGGAACTCCAAGATGGTGGTTGCCGGCAGCGGAAAGTATTAACGCTCAAACATGCAATTTCTTCTTCTTCTGCGTTCATCCTGAGTTGTTTTTTTTTCCGGATGTGATTGCGTTGTGCCTGTTTACGGCAGAGCTGCATTCTTGCGCCGTTAGGCCGACACATCCAACTACTGTGGGCATTAGTTGACTGGGTTAACCTTCCCGGGGAAACGTGCAATTTGAACTACTAAAGTTAAAGAAAATACAAGTTTAAAGATTATTAATAAATTATTTGTAAACTTCAATACTTGTACTGTTATTTTTTCATTTATCATGATGGAACATATGGATGATGTCAGATTTAATATCCATCAGTGGCCTTCTCAGACAATCATGTTGGAACAGAAGTGGCGATAACAATGGACCTAATTTTTCTAGTCTCAAATTATGATTAGTATGGACATGGTGAAATCTGTATCGAGATTTTGACACTCGGATGTGAATATCTCCACTCAGAATTGACATGGCATCCAAGCATAATTGAGGTACCATTAGATTTTGGTTTGAAAGTGTCTATACGGACTCAAGTCCGTATAAACTACTCTGTCTATTCGGACTTCACTTCGTTTTTTCCGGAAATCCTGGCTGGTCACGTGAACTGCGTCATCGGGACATGTGTTTGACTATATTACACATTTTTGTAAAATTTCATTGTGTTTTCAGTAGCTTAGTGGTAAGCATTTCCGCCTGTCACGCGGGAGACTGAGGTTCGATTCCTCACCAGCGAGACAATTTTTTTTTAATGACATTGATAGAAAATCGCTTTGGAAATAGATGTCATTACTGGAATCCATTGATCGTTAATTTATAAAGGCATCACATATAAAGGAATGAAATGAGTTCTCCGTGAGGGAGAACATTTGTTTTAAATAACAGGGGTGGGGCAGACATGCTTTGTCATCTTTATTGTTGCTGTAGACTGAAACCAACAGCTAACGCTAGACATGGAACATGGACTCTCCACAGAGCAGCATGGGTTATTATAATTGAATTAAAATTGTTAAGTCACAACAATTATGGATAAAAATTTGTTTGGAAACAAAATAATGCAACTTAATCAAGCATGGAATCATACACCCATTTAGGAAGCAACATAGACAGGTGGGGAGGTGGGTGGCAATATTACAATCAGAATATAACAAACAAGAAGTGCTGTCTTGGCACTAGGAAATGTGTGGTTTTCCTGCTGGTTTAGGCCGTCTCTGTGATCGACGGCACCCCAAGAGCGAAGAGCAATCATAACTGAATGCTTCGCAGGCTCGGGCCGGAGGGAGAATTGTGAAGGACTCTGGTGCTTTCACTGACACCACAAGTAGCCTCACCATGGAAGTCATGGCAGTAAGTAAAGCAATAACATGGCGCGAGACACAGACATTCACTAGGTCATGTTTCCTTAGGGATTTGATGAGGAGGGGATCCGAGCACTTATGGACTGAATGGTTCGATGTGCAATGAGGATGATCTGTCGACTAACTAACTAACATTAAATGAGATGCTCCCCATCAGGTACTGGGCGAAGCCGGGCCGGGTCAGACATACAGATATATAGATCCCCGCCAGGGCCTGGGCGAAGCCGGGCTCGGTCAGCTAGTGATCGATAAAAGACATTCTTTGTGATACTCCGAAGGTGATACTCCTTGTTGTGTCCACCATGGTGATTGGTCTTCTTTCCGGTTTAGACCATCTCTGTGATCGACGGCGCCTAAAGAGCGAAGAGTAATCATAACTGAATGCTTCGCGGGCTCCCCAAGGACACTCCATTTTGTGGATGCCGCCTCTTGTGATACAAGCGCCAGGTCGATGGCGGTGTCAAGGTCCCCCAGTCTCATTGCCTGCCTAGTTGGTGTCCCATCATTTAGACAGACAAATCCGTACCAAGCGAGGCCTCAGCAAGAGCAGTGCCCGGTATGTTCTCTCCCGACCTGTCCCACTCGCTAATTGAAGTAACCACATAACAGATACCTGGTAAATGAAGAACAAATAAGTTGGTATCAACCAGTGCTGGTCTGATGATCTCGCTTTTGGCAGCAAACAGTGTTTCCTAGGGTTTTTGTGTTTTGTGTTGGTTACATGTGTCTTTATCTTGCTGCACAAGAACCTGCACACTTGTCTTTCTGTTCTTATCTGTCCTCTACTTTTGTTGTCTTGGGAAAGGCGCTTAGCCAACCGAACATGAGTTCTCTCTCTCTCTCTCTCTCTATATATATATACATATATCCCTCCCTCTTTCTCTCACTTGTCTATATCACTTTGTTATGTCTTTCAACACATCTTTCTCGTATCTCTGTCTCTCACACTATCTTCGTTATCTATCTCCCCCCTCTCTCTTTTCAACCTGCTTCACATATACCAGGTTTTCCTGCACTTTATGTGCGTAGCATTTCCTTGTTTATTTGTTAATTCATCAGGCCAGTAAGTCGGAAGCCTGGTGTTTGAATTGCCTAATCATGTCTTTCTGAGGCGACGCATATTACTGTCAGCTTGGACCGGAATTATGAGGACATCAATAGCAGGAAATAGTAGGTCGGTAATGTCAACAAAGATGGAAGCCTGTAGTAAACAGTAAGTGTACAGAAACACAAGTTAACAATTCTTTAACTCGCATGGGGACACATTGGGGATACCAATCTGGAAAATTATTCTTGATATTTAAACAGTTTCATACTTCAGCTATACCCAGCTCCGCATAAACTACTCTGTCTATACGGACTCCGCTCCGTATAAACTACTCTGTCTATTCGGACTCAAGTCCGTATAAACTCTCCCTTTTGTTTTTCAAGGCCTTTCTATCTGTCGTGGTCTCATTAGTAAATACTCAAATTTAAAATCATGATCGAACCTGCTAAGGATATCTCATGGACAGACAGAAAAAAACCAATGAACAAGTCCTTCAACTTCGAGAAACAAATGAAGATCGTAAACTGATTAGAGACATTAGAAGGCGTAGACAGTCAAAACTTTTTGGGCACGTTATGAAAAGAAATGAATTGGAGAACGTGGTAACAACTGGCAAGATCGAAGGGAAGAGACCAAGAGGAAGACAGAGAAGTAAATACCTGGATGGCTTGACCACATGGCGTGGTCGAGACAGAAACACGGAGCTGATCCATGACTCTGGTGATCGAGTGAGATGGCGAAACATTACCGCCCACGCTTATCGGCATGATACATGATGGGTGGAACTCATTCCTTACTTTCTGCTTTTCTTTATCGTACTTCAAAGAAGGATATTCCTCTAGAAACCGTTGAATCTCTGACGATGCCATCTCATCCCACGTAAACAATGTGCTTTTCCTCGCTAGCAGTAGAAAAGTAGAAACGCAGTTTGTACTGTGTTACTAACAAGCGACACAGGTTTGGATTTACATTTCCGCTTCCGTTGTCTATGACAACATTATGAAGCCAGTCTGGACCATTTTCCGAAACACGAAGTAGTTTAGGAGAAAATATACCAAAATAGGATAACAAATGTGTCCATAACTGGATAATATACCAAAATACGATAATATATGTGTCCATAGCTGGATCAAAGAAATAGAGTTAATGGCGAATAAACAACACTAGATATATTAATTATATAACAAATCCTGCGAGATTACACAGCACCACAGTTTCTATTTCTTCATCGGATTGGTGATTTAGTGAACAATTAAAATAAAGAAGAGCACAAAATGAATACAATTCTGTAAAGAAATAAATTAACTTTGTTAAATAGTCCTACAACTTTACTAGCTAAATTAGTTTATAAAATTATTTAGTTAGCTGAACTAGTGCTAGTAGTTAGTAGTAGTAGACTTTTGGCTTTACTGCTTTACTTTACCCAGCCTCACTCCCCATCATCATCCAATACTCCAATAGCCCTAATCACTAATCAGGGAATCTCCATGGCGAAGTGATCAAGCTGTCTGCCTCGTTCTCTGAAAGTTATGGGTTCGATTCTGGGCTATGTCTTTCGGTTCATGAGTGCAATCTTCTTGTAGACCCTTGGGGGTAATCGGTGGAGCTATGGAGTCCGTGCTTTGTGCAGCGCTTTTGGCAGGCTGTCCTGTTGAAAGACATCGAACCATATGGGATAAAGCCCGGGGCAATGAAGCTGATACCCTCGACTTTTAAGACTTTATTTTTATCCAATAGCCCGCCCTGTGCAGAACTTCTCCCCATAACAACAACAGTATTTCAATTTCAAAATGTCTTTTTATTAGTCAGATATCTTGCCTTTGTTACTGTCATGTACAAATTACCTATCAAATCTTGAATCCATCATGACAAGGTCTTCTTTTTCCATTTCCCTTGTTCAACTACCTCCATAATTACTTTTCCAGACATCCATGTTTCTTTCTTTTTTTTAAAATAAAGGCTCGCAGTTCCCCAGGGGCCAGAGCTGTCCCATGAGGTTCCATGTCCCTGTATGTCATTCAGATGACCACCTCTGCTGGTCTTAGCCAAAAAGTTGATTTTTTTAAAGGCCTCTTTAAAAAGTCCCACTATGTGCCTTTCAACCCATTGTGATCCACCAAGGCCCGTCTGCCAGAGTTAATGGTCATTGATTCGTGGTTGTTAGTTTGGATGACCTCCCATGCACTCTGGTCAGATCTTGATCTGTTTTTATTTTTTAATTTGTTAAGGGCATGTGGTACCCCAGGGACCAGAGCCGCCCCCATGTCCCCATGTGTCATTCAGATGACCGCGTCTGCTGGTGGCCCTGGCAAGATCAAGTGCAGATACTATATCTTGATCTTAGCTCCAAAATATTTCAGTTTCCTCAATTTTATTTGTTGCAATAACCAATCTCCCTGAATACTTCTTTCTTGATAGATAGATCTATTTGTTCTCTTTTCCATCCAGTGGATAGTTAGCACTTTTTTATGCGCTTATATTCAAAGTTTCACTACTGTATGTTGCCACATGACATACGCATGTTATCATTTCTCATCTTTGTTACTCATCTGTTCCAATTCGTAAAGGTTATTTCTCTTATGCAATTTAAATGCTTAAAAAGACAAATATTTTAAAGTACACAACAGAAGATGCCACCCAGATGTTACCAGTGCCTAAAAGAGAAGCAGAGAACACTAACACTGTAACCTATCACACATTTTATAAGAGACAACAAAGAAGGATTGGTATGAGACTGACTACCTCATCCCATAGAAAACTTTGTTGCAAAATCCAACTAAATTAATCAAGGACAAGTCTACAAAGGGTTTGACATGAGTTGGTTGAGAGTCTATGCTTCATCGGGAGATGAAAGGTAGAAGAAGAAAAGAATACCAAATGTAATTTTGATTCTATAAATACTAGATATAGCACACATTGACATTGGATTGGCCATGAACATTAATACAAATTAGGCCATGAAAAATATATTACTAAATACTGTTAAAATATACAATGATTTTTAAAATTAGCATAATTATTTTCAATATGGTCCTAATCTTTACACAATCAAATATATAGTATACATTGTTAAAAAAAGGGGTAGTGAAATAACTAAACCATCTATTTAAAACAAAACCCTATCTTTGCAAATAACTGATCTCTATCAAAGTTCACATTGGTACAAATTTCTTAGCTCTTTTTATCATTGTGAATGGGTCAAACATAATCACTTAATGAACATGGGAAGCCCCCTGCTGAAACAACTAACACATATGTATTGTTGCCTATCAAGATGATTTTTTTCAACATTTCGGAATTTGCCTAAGATTTATTAATAAATACAAGGATCTCTGATGGATACAAATGAAGATATGTCTGTGTTGTTAATTTTTAGATTAGTAATGCACACATTTACTTCTTCATTGTACTTTCCTTTGACCTTTTGTTCAAAAGGGTTCAAAGTTTCTTTTTGTCTTCGCTACAGAAATAGCAGAAGGCATACACATTCTAAAACAGCCTACGGTGGAATCCCAAAAAGGGGTTATTTTAACC
>JACEFZ010018673.1:40000-45239 GCA_014155875.1 Cepaea nemoralis | reverse complement strand
GGTCCAAAACCAAAAAAAACCCCCCCCCCAACCTTGCTCCCATGGCTTCACTTTACCCTGTTGGGGGGGGGGGCTAAACGGGTACTCCACCTTGCCCAAGGGTGTCCCGTAGGCTAGCGGAGGGAAGGAGGCACCTTACTTCTCCTTTGATAGGGTATACCCCTACCCCGCTACCCGTAGATGACAAATAAAGACGTGTTAATAAAGGTATATGCTATAAATACTGATGATAAATAAAGACGTATTAAAACAAATCACTATTATAAATAGTGATGATAAATAAAGACGTAATAGAACAAGTACAAATAGGTGTCAGGTCTTTATCAGATATGTCTGAGCTACCGTATAAAAGTAGACGGTACTATTGCATTCTGTTAGCGCCGAACGTTGGGGGCTGCTTACCAAACCCGACACCCCACATTGTGCCAACGGCTTCGGGCGGAACAGCGCAATTGGGAGGATACCAGCCTTACCCTGGTGCGAGGAAATGCAACTTAAAAACAAAATGTCATGGCAGGGCAGACCAGGCCCTAAGCCTTGGTTGGCGGCTGGTCTAGGATCGAAGCTCCGACAGGCGGACAGTTAGAGCATTGCTTTGCTGATCCGGCAGCTTCTGCAGCTTGTCTTGATCCAGATGTAGAGGTGTTACCTTTCCTATGGAGTGAACTAGGCAGGCCGAGAGAGGGATCATGCTGCATGGGCAACACATGATCTCTATATTTTAGCCCAGGCTTTGTGCTATGGAGAGAGATCAGAAATGGAAGAAAGACAAAGGAGAAAATTATTGCAGATAAGTCACATACCGAGCGTGTGAGACGTAAGATGGTGCATGATGGTGGAAATGACCACGTCTTCACATGCATCCACTGTGAACGAACATTTACAGCGCGAATTGGCCTTATCAGTCACATTCGCTACCGCCATAGGTAGAAGTTATTATGCCTTTTAAAGCACAAACTATCGTCTGTCAAGACGGCAAGGTGCCAATGATGAATAGAACAAGTCAATATTATGAATAACACATAAATATAAGTTAGGGAAACCATTTAAGGCTACTAAGACAGTTCATAAATAAACACATATGTATTGCTTGGCGCTCGTAGAAGTAGGGGAAAGAAATAGAGACTAGAGGACGCACTAGGCAACATATACAATTGAAAACTATAGTTAATGACCGGGATTCGAACCTGTCACCTCCAAATGACGACAGCACTTCGCTGCAGAAACAAGTGTACTTCGTCGTATGACCAACTAGACAATAATAATAAAGGTGTCTTCATTATCCAGGTATATCATTCATATGGACCCACAACTAACAAATATGGACAACATTCGTATCTAACCAAAAAAGTGTGGTGTATGATAATGTGTGTGTGTGTGTGTGTGTGTGTGTGCGCGCGCGTGCGTATGCAAGATTGCATGTGATTGTGACATGTAACCGACCGATTCTGGAGAAGTAAAAATTAACCGTCACATACTCGGGTGCTAAAGATATTCCACACACACACACAAAGTTACCCCAAAGACAGTCACGAATCAGCAGCTGAAATAGCAGTCACTCGGGACAATCTGCCCTCGGCGAGCGCTCCAGCAACGCCCTACGTCCTGACGTGTTTACGTAGCTCATTAGTGCGTTTGTGGAGTGGTGACAACGGGAAACGGGAGTATCCAGCCCCGCTTTCTCAGCAGTCGCTTCAAGAAGACGCACATGGAGGCCACTAACTTCTGGCTTCACAAACAGGGAGAAAGAAGAAGAAGAAGAAGAAGAAGAAGAAGAAGAAGAAGAAGAAGAAGAAATGAAGAACAAGAACAAGAAGAACAAGAGCTAGGAGACGACGACGACGATCTCTCACGATGGTTGGCAATGCTCGTGACAATAAACCTGACTTCTCACTTGTAATACCAATGTAATTCTGTTGTTTGTCCATCAAGAATGATGATGACCATTCAATTCATCCAGTGGGGTTGAAGGTATGGAGCCGTGGGTTCTAAGATGGCTGATAAGGCCTATTTTGGCTCGAAATGTTCTTTGACAATGTGGGCAAAGAATGCTTGACGTTTCTAGAGGAGAATTTCCTGCAGTGGTTTTTCTGTCCTGCCTTTTCTTCACAGCTCTTGCAGTCCTGGTTGCCTCACGTATGACTGCACCCTTGCGTAATGATGTACGCCACGAATTTCGGTCTCTGGCTGCAGCCTCTCAGGTGTCATGATAAATTCCAAACGCATTCAGTGAGTGTCTTTAAAGCGTTTCCT
Organism: Cepaea nemoralis; assembly: GCA_014155875.1. NCBI lineage: Eukaryota > Metazoa > Mollusca > Gastropoda > Stylommatophora > Helicidae > Cepaea > Cepaea nemoralis. The sequence goes on along the minus strand of JACEFZ010018673.1, from coordinate 42,986 downwards.
CTGGCCACCTTGGGAGCGTTTACCACAACGCAGTTCGCTGTAAAAAAATTCGTTTAGGGAGCCTGTGATCTGGCATGCGAGTCAAGTGACCAGCCCAGCGAATCTGATTTTTCATCAGTAGAGTGTGGATACTGGGCATGGACGCTCTTTCTAGGACTTCAGTGTCTGGAATCTTGTCTTGCCATTTAATCTTTAGTAGCTTCCTTAGGACAGACTGTGTGGAAGTGGTTTAATTTCCTAGCGTGTCGCTGATAAACAGTCCAGGTTTCACAAGCATATAGCAGTGTGGATAATACAACTGCTTTGTAGACTTTTAGCTTTGTTTGCAGGCTTATTCCAGTTCTGTCCCATGCATTCTTATACAGTCTGCCAAAGGCCACACTGGCCTTGGAGATTCTTGCATTCACTTCGTCATCAATTGTGACAGCTTGTGACACAGTGCTGCCAAGATAGGTGAATTTGTCCAGAACACTTAGTCTATGATCATTCACTTTGATATTCGGCACAGTGTGATTATTCCCTGGAGCTGGCTGGTACATAACTACAGTCTTCTCCAAGTTGATATTGAGCCCAAAGTTGGCACAGGCATGTGAGAAAGCTGAAACATTATGTTGCATGTCCGCCTCTGAAAGTTGGCACAGGCATGTGAGAAAGATGAAACATTATGTTGCATGTCCGCCTCTGAGTTGGCTAGACTCCCTACAACGGACATTTCTACTCTTTTCTTTACATTCTTGTTCACACCGACAAAAAACACATCCAACTCCTTACTTCTTGTTTCCTTTCCATTCCTTTCTCCAAGTCTGTACTTACCTCGTAAGCTTGTAGCTCCTCTTAGCAACAATCCCCACTATTATTACTCGATTGATCCGACTGTTGTCTGCCACACGCGCGCTCCGGTGTTACGCGCCCACACTTATCACCTGGATACGCACAGACGCGCCTTGTTTGCACACAATACAGCACTACGGCATCGAATAGCATTTCTATGTATCCCAGTTCTCAATACCCGTCTTTTTGCGATATCGAACCGACTTCAAGTAATCGTCATATTTTACACAGAACTACTCCTTCTATTGGTGGTATATTAAACTTGCCCCGGACAAATAGAGTACGGGAGTCGATATTTCTTGTTTGCAGAATCGGTGGGAGGTCTAGAAAAACCTGTTTTTACAAGACGTGATCTAAGAACATTGGCCCGGAGTGCTTCAGTGCAAACGATTTCACACAAAATTGCCGTAAACTGCGACTGTATGTTGTTCGTATGTGCCCGCGAATTACGTCCCTATATCTTTGCTTTGCACGATTTTCATAAACGGATTTTACAATCCTCGTTGCTCTCAGGTTGGATCTTTGTTACATGGTAGCGAGAGTAATTTCTGAGATGTATTCTGTTTGGTTTCGGTGTTTAGGTGAGCTAAAGGTTGGTCCAGTTTCTGCAGAAAACAAACATGGTATAGGTAATTAATGGCGTTTGTCGGAGCTGTTCTAGAGCTACGATACATAACATGTGTGTATTAGTTCAAATAGAAAGCAATATTAGCAAACGTGTCCTCTAGGAAATAATGAATGTGGAAGGAATTAACGATTTAGATAATAATATTGATCTTTGTGTATTTTAGATATTTCTTTGCGTTGTCTGTTGTTTCTGGTTGTTTCTTTGTTTCTAGTAGACGGGAGATAGTTTATAAGGAGGAGGAGAAGGAGACGGATGAGACGGAGAAGGTGATGAGGGTAAATTGTGGAGGGGGAGAAACAAATGGCTTTTAAAAAAAGGTAAAGGGGGGGGGTACCGAAAGCTTGGCACAGAGCACGAATTCTGAAGCTCCGGGGACGACCCCAGGGGTCTCCATAAGAAAAATGACACCCGTGAAATGAATGATGGAAGTTGAAAGCAAACCCACGACCTTCGGGTGCCAGGTTGACGGCTTGACAACTTCCTCACGGGGGATCCCTCATAGACGAAGTAAGAGAAGAAGTCAGAGGAGAAGTGAGAGAAGAAGGAAGAGAAGATGTAACAAAAGAAGCAAGAGAAGTAAAAGAAGAAGTAACAGAAGAAGTAACAGAGGTAGTAACAGAAGAAGCAAGAGAAGTAAAAGAAGAAGTAAGAGAAGTAGTAAAAGAAGAAGCAATAGAAGTAAAATAAGAAGTAAGAGAAGAAGGAAGAGAAGAAGTAAGAGACGAAGAAAGAGAAGAAGTAAGAGAAGAAGGAAGAGAAGAAGTAAGAGAAGAGGGAAGAGAAGAAGTAAGAGAAGAAGCAAGGGAAGAAGTAACAGAAGAAGCAAGAGAGTTAAAAGAAGAAGGAAGAAAAGAAGGAAGAGAAGACGTAAGAGAGGAATTAAGAGAAGAAGTAAGAGAAGAAGGAAGAAAAGAAGAGAAGAAGGAAGAGAAAAAGTAAGAGAAGAAGTAAGAGAAAAAGGAAGAGATGAAGTAAGAGAAGAAGGAAGAGAAGAAGAAGTAAGAGAAGAAGTTAGAGATAAAGTAAGAGAAGAAGAAGTAAGAGAAGAATTAAATGAAGAAGTAAGAGAAGAACTAAGACGAGGAGAAGAAGCAGTAAGAGAAGAACTGAGAGAAGAAGCCAGAGAAGAGGTAAGGGAAGAAGTAAGAAATTAAGAAGTAAAAGAAGAAGAAGTAAAAGAAGAAGAAGTAAAAGTAGAAGAAGTAAAAGAAGAACATGTTAGTTAAGCAATTATACAAAATGTAAGAGAACAATTAAGAGACGAAGTAAGAGAAGAAGTAATAGAAGAAAAAGTAAGAGAAGAAGTTAGAGAAGAAGAAGTAATAAGAGAAGTAAGAGAAGATGAAGTGAGAGAAGAAGTAAGACAAGATATAAGAGAAAAAGTATGAGAAGAAGAAGTAAGAGCAGGAGTAAGAGAAGAGGAAATAAGAGAATAATTAGAGCAGAAAAAGTAAGAGAAGAAAAAAGAGGAGAGGAAGTAAGAGAAGAAAGAAAAGAAGAAGTAAAAGGAAAAGTAAGAGAAGAAGA
>JACEFZ010018673.1:0-35000 GCA_014155875.1 Cepaea nemoralis | reverse complement strand
TGCCTCGTCAGCGTAGACAGGTGTAGTATAGTTTTATGGGACCGTTGTATTATACAACTAGCACAAAGAGGTGTAGTATAGTTTTGTAGGACAGTTTTATTAGACTATTAGCATGAACACGTTTAGTATAGTTTTGTAGGACTCTTGGATTGTCAGCATAGACAAGTTTTATATAGTTTTGTACATCTGTTGTATAGCAAGCTTAGGCAAAGTGTGTATAATTTTATATGATCATTGTATTATCAGCATAGACAAGATAAGTCAGCATGTACACGTTGAGGATAGTTTTGCATGACTGTTATTTTATCAGCATGGTCAAGATAAGTATAGTTTTGTAATATCGTTGTATTACTAGCATAGACAAGTTTAGTATAGTTTTGTGTGACGTATATAGTAGCGGGGTAGGGGTATCCCCTATCAAAGGAGAAGTAAGGCGCCTCCTTCCCTCCGCTAGCCTACGGGACACCCTTGGGCAAGGTGGAGTACCCGTTTAGCTCCCCGATCAGGGTTACGTGAAGCCATGGGTGCAGGTGGTAGATGAAGATGGAGAGCAGCCAACAGATAGTTGTAGGTTATGGTCTCCACCTTCTCGACGGTAGGCAGAGGATCTCTATTTTGAGGAGACAATGGCTACGGTCACTGACCAGTATGGTCACTGCTAGGAAGGAAAGCAATGGCAAACTACCTTCTTTACAGATGCCAAGAAAATCATGTTGTGTGAAATCATCGATAATCAGAGAAACGGCGTAAATGGGTGCTCCATAGGAGCAGCCTCGCCCGGTAGGGATAGTCATGCGCACCGTGTGACTCCAGACCGTCAACAGGCTACTAGGTGCAACAGATTAATATCATTGAAAGTAGGAACTTGGAACGTTAGAACAATGAATGCAGATGGAAAATTAGAAAACATCAAAAAAGAAATGGGGAGAGAGAAGATTAACATATTAGGAGTATCTGAAACGAGATGGAAAGGAGCAGGGATAAGGACAGGAGAGGATTGTAAGATTATTTATTCTGGGGGAGAAGAACAGCAAAGAGGTGTAGCCATTATATTAGATAAGCAAACATCAAATTCTGTCAAAGGATATCATGCTGTGTCAGACAGAGTCCTATTAGTAAAATTAAACGGAAGACCTTTTAAAATAAATGTCATTCAAGTATATGCCCCAACAAGTGAAAGCAGTGAAGAAAGCATAGAGGAATTTTATAATGACGTGGAGTCTGCTTTGAAGAACTGCAAAAAATCAGAAATAAATATCATAATGGGTGATTTCAACGCAAAAATAGGACAGCAAGGCGATGGATGCAGTGTAGGCAACCATGGTTTGGGAGAGAGAAATGAAAGAGGATACAGACTTGTAGAATGGGCAAAAGAACAAGAAATGGTTGTAGGAAACACCTGATTTAAACAGCATCCTAGAAGATTATGGACATGGAGGAGTCCAGACAGCAGGATTAAAAACCAGATAGATTACATCCTGATTAGCAAAAGGTTTCGAAATGCGTTAACAGTCGTAAAAACAGTTCCAAATGCAGACTGTTACAGTGATCACAGATTAATTACAGGCACATTGAGGGTAAAGAAAGTCAAGTATACAGCAGGAAACCCTAAATATGACTTGTGCAAATTGAAAACTGACAAAGAAATACAAGATAATTTTAACATAGAAGTAAAGAACAAATTTGATATATTGTCTGATCTAGAGATCCTGTTTCAAGATGTAGATGATCAATGGGAAACGATGAAGAATTCAATCAGTTGCGCAGCAGAAAAAACTATTCCAAAAGTAAAGAAAGTGGGCCGTAAGACATGGATGACTGAAGAAATTTTACAACTAATGGAAACAAGAAGACAGAACAAAAATAATCCTGCCAAATATGAAGAAATTCACAGAAAAGTTAGAACCTTATGTAAGGAGGCAAAAGAAACATGGCTTGAGAAAAATTGCAGAGAAATTGAGAAACAACACAACAGTAACAATGCGAAACTAATGCACAAAAGAATTCAGGAGCTTACTAATCAAAGAACACGTACATCAGCAGGCTGCCTAAAGACAAAAGATGGAAGTGTCATAATAGAAAAAGATCAGATCTTACATGAATGGTCAGATTATGTGAAAAACCTTTATGACGATAACAGAGACGAACAGTATGATGTCCAAAATAATAATGAAGGAACAGCAATTTTAAAGATGGAGGTTCAGAATGCGCTTAACCATATTAAATCTGGCAAGACCCCCGGTTCAGACAGCGTCACAGCAGAAATGATTAATGCTTTAGAAGAATATGGAATAGATAAAGTTACCAGTCTGCTTAATACAATATATGATACTGGAAATATACCTCAGGAGTTATGTAATTCTGTATTTATTGCAATCCCAAAGAAATCAGGAGCCTTGGAATGTGATCAACATCGAACAATTAGTATAATGAGTCACATCACGAAGATTTTGCTAAGAATTATCATGCAAAGAGTTAGGAGGAAAATACAACCTGAAATAGGAGAAGAACAATGTGGGTTTGTGGAAGGCAAGGGAACAGTAAATGCTGTGTATATACTGAGAAACATAATCGAACGTTCTATAGAAGTAAACAAAGATCTACACCTTTGCTTTATTGACTACACAAAGGCTTTTGATAAAGTGAGACATGTCAACATGATAAGGATGCTTGAAGATCTACAAATTGATGGAAAAGATCTTAGACTTGTAAAAAACATATATTGGAAACAACAAGCTGCCATAAGAGTTGATAATGAAGTAAGCCAATATCAGTCTATTAAAAGGGGTGTGAGACAGGGATGTGTAATGTCTCCAGATCTGTTTTCCCTGTACAGTGAAAGTATTTTCAGAAATATTGAAGATATGGAAGGAATCAACATTGGGGGACGATGCATCAATAACATTAGATATGCAGATGATACAGTCTTGATTGCAGACAATGAACAGGACCTGCAAAATTTAGTAGATGCGATTGTTACACACAGTGAACAACTAGGGTTAGAATTAAATTGTAAAAAGACACAGATTATGGTCGTCACTAGGAAGGACGAAATACCACAATGTAATATACAAGTAAATGGGAATATTCTTCAACAAGTGAGCATGTACAATTATCTCGGAACAGTAATAACATCTGATGAGAGATGCCTTGAAGAGATTAGAACAAGAATCGCCATGGCAAAAGTAGCCTTTAGCAAGATGAAAAACATATTGACCAATAAAAAGATGTCAATTGAAACGAGAAAAAGAGTGTTGAGATGCTACATTGAACCTATACTTTTATATGGATGTGAAGCGTGGACAATGAGCAGTCAGGCTGAAAAACATCTGATGGCTGTAGAGATGTGGTTTCTGAGGAAAATGCAAAGAATACCATGGACAGCCAGAAAGACCAATGAACAAGTCCTTCAAGAAACAAATGAAGATCGTAAATTGATTAGAGAAATTAGACGTAGACAGTCAAAATTTTTTGGGCATGTTATGAGAAGAAATGGATTGGAGAATTTGGTGACAACTGGTAAGATCGAGGGGAACAGACCAAGGGGAAGACCTAGAAGCAAGTACCTGGATGGCTTGGCCTTGTAGCATGGTCGAGACAGAAACACGGAGCTGATCCACGACTCTGGTGATCGAGTGAGATGGCAGAACATGACCGCCCACGCTTACCGGCATGGCACATGATGGATGGATTTTCATTTATCATAGACAGGATTAGTATGGTTTTGTGTGACGTATTTTTTTAGCATAAACAAGATAAGTATAGTTTTGTGAGACCGTTGTATTACCAGTATAGACAATGTTGGGTTGAAAGGGGGGAGGGTTTGTTGTTTAAACCCTTTTAAACGCCCTTATGTGATGAAGTTAACCGTTCGATCCATTACCCAAGGTTCGGGGTGGGGGGAAAGAGGTTGCCATCTTCAAGTTTCTTATATTGTCAAAATAGAAGCATAAACCGTTGCTCTAATCTACCCCCCCCCCTCCCCTCACCCTCTTTCCAGTGAAAAATACAACACCCTCTGACTATGACGAGCACGTCGCGTCAACGGGAAACGCTGCGCCTTTCACAAACATCTTGAAGACTGCTATCTGTCACAGTAGCAGTAACGTGTGTGAGTGTCTTATACGCTGTACTTCACAAATTCAAAAGGGGCAAGAAAACAGGCCCTGGCGTCAAATCATGTCTCTCGTGTTGGTTCGGCCCCTCGCTGTGGCCTCGAAGGAATCTCCCAGATCGTGGCTTTGTCTCTCTCGTGCAAAATGTCCAATGACGGGAGACAGCGGTCGTGTCTTCTTGATGTCGATGCTTTTAATTCTATCAACTGCCAGGATAGAACGCTAACAAAACATGAGTTATCCTTTATTGCGGGGGTTTTGTCTGCGTCCTGTGTCTGCGGCTGGCGTAGACGACGGGGTCGTTTCACGGCTTGTGTTCTCAATATAACTACTCAGATTAATGTAATGTACTGGTTGGTTGGTTGGTTCGTTGGTTGGGTAATAGGTTGACTGATTCATTGATTGGTTGGTTGACTGATTGGCTGGTTCGTTGGCTGGTTGGTTAGCTGATTGGTTGGTTGGTTGGCTTGTTGTTTAGTTGGCGAGCTGGTTGATTGTGTGGTTGGTGGGTTGTCTGGTTGGTTGGTAGATTGGTTGATTCGTTAATTGGTTAGTTGACAGATTGTTTGCCTAGTTAGTTGGTTATTTGGCTGGTTGTTTGGCTGCCTGGTTGTTTGGCTGGCTGGTTGGTTGGCTGTTTATTTGGCAACCTGGTTGACTGACTGGTTGGTTGGTTGGCTGGTTGTTTGGCTGGCTGGTTGGTTGGCTGTTTATTTGGCAACCTGGTTGACTGACTGGTTGGTTGGTTGGCTGGTTGTTTGGCTGGCTGGTTGGTTGGTTGGCTGTTTATTTGGCAACCTGGTTGACTGACTGGTTGGTTGGTTGGCTGGCTGGTTGGCTGGCTGTTTAGTTGGCGACCTGATTGATTGACTGGTTGGTTAGTTGGTTGGTTGGTTGGTTGGTTGGTTGATCGTGGGACACAGAGAGACAAAATGAAGGAAAAAGAGATTGCATCGTAGATACACGGAGAGAGAAAGAGAGAAACAGAGTTGGAAACATCTATAGAGACCAAGAGAGAGAGAGAGAGAGAGAGAGAGAGAGAGAGAGAGAGAGAGAGATGGAGACATCCACAAGACCAAGAGAGAGAGAGAGACAGAGAGAGAGAGAGAGAGAGAGAGAGAGAGAGAGAGAGTTGGAGACATCTACAGAGACCGAGAGAACGAACGAACGAACGAACGAACGAACAAACTTTATTTTCAAAGGGTTAAGAATTGGGCACGCAGGCCCGTCTAACATTCTGCCCTTCTATCACACTTTTTCATACATTATTTCATTCACACATCATTCAAGGCTATCAGAGAACAGTAACAATATAAAAGATATGCATTATAAAGGCATGGGCAAAATGCGAACATCAATACTACTATACTTAGTAATATTAGCTAATGGTGTGACACTTGACACTTTGAGCGCAAGCAGGAATTTAATGTTCAGAGTGTCACAAATTGAGAGACATATAGAGGCAAACGTTTTAGAGGAGAGAAGAAAGTGTTGGGGATTTACAGACAGACGGACGGACGACACACAGACAGACAGAAAGACGGTCGAACGACACACAGACAGACAGACGGACGGACGGACCTTCGGACGGACATACAGGCAGACGGACGGGGCAGGCGGAAGAACATACAGATAGATAGATTAACGAACGGAGGGATGGACAGACAGATAGAAGTTGAGATAGTAAGAAAAAAAAAGGATAAAAGTAAATATTCGAAGATTCAGAACGACATAAAAACATAAGACACAGGAATACAGTGTAAGTGAGTTTGTGACAGGAAAATGCGAAAAGAAAGAAGAGAGATATAGAGATAAAGAGATTCTGGGGGGGGGGGGGGGGGGGGAGAGAGAGAGAGAGAGAGAGAGGAGAGAGAGATGAGAGAGAGAGACGAGAGAGAGAGAGAGAGAGAGAAATAAACAGAGAGAACCCACCTCAATCCTCACTGTTTACACGTAGAAGACCCACAAGAAACCCACGATTACACTAACCCGCTAGAACCAGCCAGGGATTTGGGTCTGCCCCCCCCCCCCCCCCCCAATCTCTATGCTGCCCATTAGTGTCCCTGACCTAGGCTGATGATAGCCGAGGCGGTCTGGTCGGTGGCTTGTTTTCACACATAACAAACCCGCCGGGGAGTCGGTCATCAACGACCCGTTCCCGCAGACCAATTGGTAGGGTCGGGGAGGGTGGGGCGGGGGGGGGGGAGGATGCTGCTGCTGGTGATGTTTTCGTTAGAGATGGCGAGGTCGTTGTGTTGCGGGGAGAGAGACCTCCGTTTTGGGGAAGTTCTGTGGTAAGTTTTGACCGAATAGTTACAAGATTTGGAATTGGTGTGCTGGAGTGGTAGACAGTGTTGAATGTAGCCAAAGGCACATAGTAGGACTAAGAGGGGTAAAACTAACGTTTTGAATTTAGAACTTCATAAATAACTTTTTAAGAAACGGTTACTGAAAATAGCAATTTTAAGGACGGTTACTGGAAATAACTATTTGAGGACGGTTACTGACAATACCTATTTAAAGACGGTTACTGGAAATAACTATTTAAGGACGATTACTGAAAATAATTTTACAATGTTAGTAGTCAGTCGGAGTGATGTGACGCGCTTAAACTTCAAGTGCGCTGACGTCGGGTAAGTGGGTTCACTCCACACACTGGACGTTCACTTCTCGTTCAGAAAATAATGGCAAACTAGTGAACGTAAAATTACCCAGAAAATCAACTCCCGGGTGTTGATGGCAACACCCTCCAAAGAACAGGTAACGACATCAAAACATAAACGCCTTAGTAGACTCTATAGAGTATCGGGTAGTCTGGGGAGGAACATGGAAGCAAACTAGATCATTAACATCGTCAAGTCTGTGAGTTGAGTTGAGTTGAGATTAGAGAGAGAGAGAGAGAGAGAGAGAGAGAGAGAGAGAGAGAGAGAGAGAGAGAGAGAGAGAGAGAGAGAGAGAGAGAGAGAGAGAGAGAACGAACGTACTTTATTTTAAAAGGGTAACAAATTGGGCACGCAGGCCCGTCTTACATTCGGCCCTTTCGATCACTCATCTTTCATTCATCAAATGTGCATGTTACTCACAGACTCACAGACTTGACGATGTTAATGATCTAGTTTTGTTCCATGTTCCTCCCCAGACTACCCGATACTCCATAGAGTCTACTAAGGCGTTTATGTTTTGATGTCGTTACCTGTTCTTTGGAGGGTGTTGCCATCAACACCCGGGAGTTGATTTTCTGGGTAATTTTACGTTCACTAGTTTGCCATTATTTTCTGAACGAGAAGTGAACGTCCAGTGATACATAGGGAAAAAAACAAAACATTGTCAAATGGATTTTGTAAGCCTAAACAATGCATATTACGCATGGCACAATCACATAGAAAAAAACAAAAAAACAAAACAATGTCAAATGAATGTTGTAGACATAAATAATGCATATTCCATTTTATAAGACACACCCCACCCACATACACATCCCCCATCCACCCCCACATCCCCTACTCAACCACACAGAGAGATAAAGAGAGCGCGAAGGAGAGAGAGAGAAGAGAGAGAGAGGGAGAGAGAGAGAAAAGAGAAAGAAAGAGAGAGAGAGAGAAAAGAAAGAAAGAGAGAAAGGGAGGGACACTCACAGAGAGAGAGAGAGAGAGAGAGAGAGAGAGAGAGAGAGAGAGAGAGAGAGAGAGAGCAGACAGAGACAGACAGACAGACAGACAGACAGACAGACAGACAGACAGACAGACAGACTCAAACAGTCATATTTCATATTTCAGGGCAGATAAGGATGATAAGGCCTGTTATTTGTTCATCGGACAGAAATTGGGCCAAGCATTACATTCTTATCCATTGGGGAACCCTTCGAGACCACCAAGACAGTTAATGAAGAAACACACAGGTATTGTTCGGCGCTCATAGAAGTAGTAGAATGAATTAGTGACTAGAGGATGCACCAGACAACATCAATATTGAAAGCTGTAGTTACTGACCGGGATTCGAACCTGTCACATCCAAATGACGACAGTGCCTCGCTGCAGGAACAAGTGTACTTCGATGAAAGGCAAGTGTACATGCGACTAGACTTCTAGCGGTGTCTAGATAGGTCTCTAGTTGTTGGTCTAGTTGGGTGTCTAGGCGGGTGTCTAGGTGGGTATCTAGGTGGGTGTCTAGTTGGGTGTCTAGTTGTTGGTATGTTTGGTATCTTGTTGTTGGTCTAGTTGTTGATCAATTTGGCGGCTAGTTGTTGGTGTAGTTAGTGTTTAGTTGGGTGTCGAGTTGTTGGTCTAGTTAGTGTCTATTTGGGTGTATAGTTGTTGGTCTAATTGGTGTCTAGTTGGGTGTCTAGTTGGTGTTTAGTTGGGTGTCTAGTTGATGTTTAGTTGCTGGTCTTGTTGGTGTCTAGTTGGTGTTTATTTGTTGGTATAGTTTGTGTCTAGCTGACATCTAGTTGGGTGTCTAGTTGGGTGTCTAGTTGGGTGTCTAGTTGATGTTTAGTTGCTGGTCTTGTTGGTGTCTAGTTGGTGTTTATTTGTTGGTATAGTTTGTGTCTAGCTGGCATCTAGTTGGGTGTCTAGTTGGGTGTCTAGTTGGGTGTCTAGTTAGGTGTTTAGTTGATGTCTAGTTGGTGGTTAGTTGGTGTCCAGTTAGTTTCTAGTTAGTCATGCGTCAAAGGAGCGAGGCGCTGTCGTCATTTGGAGGTGACAGGCTAGAATCCCTGTCCGTAACTACAGCTTTAAATGATTCAATGCCAAACAACAAGTAAGTTTGGACCAAACATGGTGACATAATAAAATGAACAAGTAATATAATGTAAATTTCCGTTCACTAGGCATTGAAATTGCGGAAGATACGATGGAACAAAACAAATAACATGATGACCTAAGTATGGCGGTATATAGTCCTTCTGTCCAAATGAGAGGTCACATTTGGTGATATATTATCCTTTGGCACTGAATCAGTTAAATGTGTATGTCCTCTAATGCGTCCCCCGGTCTCTAATTCTTTCCCCTACATCTATGAGCGCCAGACAATACACGCGTGTTTATTTATGAACTACGTTCTCAATACATCGTAATGAGATTTTCAGCGGATTACTTTGTACTGTTTTAAAGCAGGGGAGATCATTCTCTGAGAGGTTGTCTTGTGAAATTACGCAATTACTATCTAACACACCTTCCTTGGGGAATCAAGAAACGGCTCCTCAACTATATCACATTCCACTACATCGTAACTGGAGACCCTGCCTACAGAGCTTGCACAGCAGGAGTTTCTGATCATCAGAAGCCGCATTTGTTCAACTGTCCGTTTATGACCAAATAAAAGTGTGAGATAAAAGCCGCGTGGGGGACTGCCGGCGTGTTGTCGTATTGCATTATTGCAACAGGAGTGTCGGCGGTATCGTTGCTGTCATTTTATGTCCCGCCTTTTCACCTCTTTCCTCATCTCTCAGTGGTTCGTGCATTGGTGTCTATGCCTCCGTGGTTTGTCTTCATCGTTGTGTATGCGTTTTATTGTTTTTTCTTTTCTACATTATTTTTCTTGCGTACTCTTTTTTTTTGTTTTAGCAGTCTGTCTGTCTGTCTGTCTGTCTGTCTGTCTGTCTGTCTGTCTGTCTGTCTGTCTGTCTGTCTGTCTGTCTGTCTGTCTGTCTGTCTGTCTGTCAGTCTGTCTGTCTGTCTGTCTGTCTGTCTGTCTGTCTGTCTTCTAATACGACAACATTGGAAACGACCAATCATTTCGCGTTTTTAAATGTTCGTTAATTTACTGGACACGACATTGTGTTCCCAAATGTTTGTGTGATCATTATTTGACCTATAATAGCGTAATATAACATTTTGAGACCTATGGTGTTATTTCGTTTGTCTAGATAATACTATTTTGCCCTGTTAAAATTATTTTGGCCCTTCCTAGTCTCTTCTTGATCTCTGTTTGGTATTTTATGGAGTAACATTGAACAGTTTGAAATATCTTCTCGTGTTTAAACAAGTAACTAATTTTAGTGCATTCACATTTGTTTGCCTCCATATACAAATCCATATCTCAGTAACCAACTGAGGGAAAATTATGAGATTTGGCATATAACCTTATCATCATGTCCACCCAAAAAAAAAAAAAAACATTTTTGTTCTGGAGATTTCAATGTTTGTTTATATGCGGTATATAATTTACGGGTCAGAGATTAAGTTCATAATTTTAAATGTATTACACCGTAGCCAGACAATCAGCGTTCAATGCTGAATATTCTACGTGTTTCACGGGATTGGCCTTATGCCAAGAACACCGGGCTGTTTAAACTGGGAGAGTTCAGAGGAGTCGTCAAAATGTAGGTATTTCATGAAACCTGATTATTGTTTTTTTTTTTTTTTTAAAATCTTACCACTTATCGCTAACATTGAAATGTTTGAATATATTTCAATGGGATTGAATACGAAATTGTGTATACACTTCAAAGTATCGCTATGAAGTTGTACACATATTTTTGTCAAGAAGTTGATCGCAGGAAACAGTTTTATACTATTACCAATTCCGAAAAAAGAACAGTGCATGCATTGGGTTTGAGTAAACGGTCATTTCGTCGATGAGTGCAAGAATCTGGAATTAAACCACCACGCAATAATTAAACGGTAAGTAGAAAGGTTATTGTAGACAGCTTTGACAAGGATGTGACTTCGTTGCACCGGGTTCTATCCCATATGGCTCGGTCTCTTTCCGCATGCGTGGAAAGCATCGCACAAAGCACGAACTCCACAGCTCTAGCGACAAACCACAGGAGTCTCCAAAAATTTAACTCAGTGAACCGAAGGATGCAGTCCCGAATCGAACCCACAACCTTTGGAGGCCGAGTCAAAAGGCTTGACCACTTCGCCACGGAGACTCCGAAAATTATAAAAATTTAGGATTTTATATCCAGGATTATCCAGCTTTATAAAAATGCTGGATGCCAAAGAAACTGACTGTAAGAAAACTTAGGGTTTAAATGAGAAAGAACAATAACACAGAGCTATCAAAAACAACTTTGTGGAAAATTATAAGGACATTATCTTCACTTTTAGAAAGTACAAGGGAGGTAGAAATATTCTTTGCGAACAATCGCATTTAGGAGCCACAAAAAGCAGATACCTACGTGAAATAAGTGAAATGCGCAAAGAAAATTATGGCATAGTGTAGTTGGATGAAATGTGGATCAATGCGCACCACACAAGTGATAAGGAATAGCAATGAGTGGATGCACAGATAAAGCGATATGTGCCCAGTAGTATAGGACAGCTTTTGGTCAGTGGCCCATGCTGGTAATACGCATAATGGCTTACAACAGAATGCTGGGCTCGTTTTCGTATCAAAGCATGCAGACAATAGGGATTATCATAATAAGGTGAATGGTAATGTATTTAGAGATTGGCTCGAGAATACTGTGCTTCCATCCCTAGATAGACCGCCGTGTCCAATTATGGACAATGCATGATATCAATGTTGTTGCCCAAGAAGACAAAATACCTACAGCATCGAGCACAATCGAGCACAAAGGGTGCAATAAAGATATGGCTCCGAATGAAAAACATACCATTTCCAGAAACGTTTTTCTAGCTATAATTGTTGTCCCTTGTAAAACAGACGCCAAAAAGCAAGAAATATCAAATTGACAAGTTGATAGAAGAGCATCCGTCATGGGTGCTTGAGACTTCCGCCGTACCATTCTCATTTTAACCCTATAGAACTTGTGTGGGCTAAAATTAAAGGACAGGTGACAGCTGACAATACTATATTCAAATTGTCTGACGTCAAGATACTAATCCAGTCCGCCTCTATTAAATATTGATAAAAGTTACTGGGAACATGTGAGGACCATGTGTTGAAAGATTAAGAGGACTATTGGAGAAAGGATGGATTGAATTTTGTGCAACCGAGAGCAGTCATCTACCTACTGGAATCGTCCGACACAGATTAAGGTCTGAACAGATCGCAGTCCTTAATTCACGTGCACGCTTACTCGGACATTTTGCTCTAACTATTCAGATGAATTGCAGGCCCTAAACAATACAGCATCAGCACAATGTCAATGGCAACAGTTTGTATTCCACAGTGATGTATTTTCAATTCCGCAAGCCCTCAGCGGTGACAAACAACTGTATTGAAACACACACACACACACACACGCACACACACACACACACACACACACACACACACACACACACACACACACTAAACACATTGAATACCACCAGAAGGGTAATATTGCGGTGGAAACTGACATATTGTGGCATAACAAGAAACGTGAGAGCAAACACGTTGTCAAATTAGGGGACAACACACGTGCATACGAATCAATCTATAAACTTAAATGAAAAGAGGACTAACACCTTGGTCGTTAAGAAGAAAGCCCATTAAAGAGATACTGACAACTATTTTCATAGTGCAAGACAGGTAATCATGTTCCGTCTCTGAACGGTAAACAGCATAGTAGACAATCTTTCTCGAAGACTCAAAGCGGTTCTGTCACCCATGTGTACGTGTGAACAAACTACACAGACAGCTGAACAGATCCTTAAAAATGGACACATGATGACTAAATTGAGGTATCATTTCTGTCACTCCATACGCACATTAACGCACAGCTATTTGGAAGCTTTTACGAACTCAATATAAAAAGCTAAATGCATCCCAGTAACATGAATACTTGTGTACAGTTATTAACCAGCAGCTGAAGAAACAAGAAGGAAATGAAAAATAAGGTAAGAAATATATTCCTTCTACTTTCCTGTCAATTTACACATTATTTACCCCATGCCTCTGTACATTCTCTGTCTTTACTAATATTACACATTGCACTCCTCTCGGGAGTCTCCGTGGTGAATTGGTCAAGCCGTCTGACTCGGACTCCGAAGGTTGTATGTTCGATTCCTTCATTTCACGAGTGCATTTTTTCGGAGCCTTCCGAGGGTCGTCGCTGGAGCTACGGACTTCATGCTTTGTGCGACGCTTTCCACGCTGCGGAAAGATACTGAGCCATATGGGATAAAAACCCGGTGCAATGCAGTCGACCATGTCGACTTTTAAGCTACTTTTTTTATTGCACCCACTCCCATACGAATCTGGCTACGCCTTGTACTTGTGTCCTTACCCGAAATGACGTTGCTTTACTGTAAGACTAGTTTGTTTGCGTGAATTCACTACATTTTCCCAAATACATCAAAGAAATGTCGCCGCTTTCGATGATTTAAGTTGCTTTTGGAACTATCAAAGACATATTCCTTGGGTGTGGGTAAATATAAGACGGCAGGAAAAATTTCATAACGATGCAACAGACAGTTTTCAAAATAATTGATCGTGAATGTCGGCATTAATTTCCGAACAGACTATAGTATAGAATTATTAGGAATCAAATGGCTGGGTTCATTATGAATGGCACCTTGCCGTCTTGACAGACGATAGTTTGTTACCTTATGCTTCAAAAAGGCACAATAACTACAACCCATGGCGGCAACGAATGTGACTGATCAGTCCACTTCGCGCTGTAAATGTTTGTCCACAATGGACGCAAGTGAACACATGGTCATTTCCACCATCATGCACCTACTTGCGACTCACAATGGTGTTCATTATGATACTGCCAGTATTATCTTCTATCGGGACCCATGGAATATGGCAACTAGTCAGCAAATAACAGAGGGAACGAATTCTGTTTACTGATTCACGTGAGGCCAGCATATGACACAAACTGCAACCACGGGTTGCAATGGATCTCTATTTGAGACGCCACCACTCAGTCCCCAGGTATCTCATATTTCCCCCGGTGTCACTTGAAGCCGAACCCAAGAAATTATCGCCTTGTTGAATGGATCAAAATTACCTCCTAAACCTGCCTTAATTTCTCAATAAACCACCCGTGAAGAAAAGGTAACTCTCACTGCGAGTTTAGAGTTACCTCCCCTCTTGGAAAATGACATTGGTTAATATTCTTGGCACGTCTACTAACGATCACGGGACAAGTAAACATGGCGGCTTTCAATTTGCTATTGTCCGACAACCACTTCTATTGTCCGATGTGTTCAGGTTAATTTTAACCAGCGGGACGCTTCACTAGTCACTACTGGTGGGGGAACTGGGGAACTATAGGGCTACCTTCGGACATGCTGCTGGCATCATTTCACATTTGTTGTGAGTTTCCCTGATTGGCACTTCCTGTTTGTTTGTCCGTAGACACACGCAGCTCCTGTTTGTATGAGAGTTTCTATATTCTGTCTTGTGTGTGGGATCCACTTGTGGAGGTATAAGGCCTATCTATCTATCTATCTATCTATCTATCTATCTATCTATCTATCTATCTATCTATCTATCTATCTATCTATCTATCTATCTATCTATCTGTCTATCTGTCTATCTATCTGTCTATCTATCTATCTATCTATCTATCTATCTATCTATCTATCTATCTATCTATCTATCTATCCATCCATCCATCCATCCATCCATGTATCTATCTATCTATCTGTCTATCTATCTATCTATCTATCTATCTATCTATCTATCTATCTATCTATCTATCTATCTATCTATCTATCTATCCATCCATCCCTCCATCCATCCATCCATGTATCTATCTATCTGTCTATCTGTCTATCTATCTATCTATCTATCTATCTATCTATCTATCTATCTATCTATCTATCTATCTATCTATTTATCTATCTATCTATCTATCTGTCTATCTATCTATCTATCTATCTATCTATCTATCTATCTATCTATCTATCTATCTATCTATCTATCTATCTATCTATCTATCTATCCATCCATCCCTCCATCCATCCATCCATGTATCTATCTATCTGTCTATCTGTCTATCTATCTATCTATCTATCTATCTATCTATCTATCTATCTATCTGTCTGTCTATCTGTCTATCTATCTATCTATCTATCCATCCATCCATCCATCCATCCATCCATCCATGTATCTATCTATCTGTCTGTCTATCTATCTATCTATCTATCTATCTATCTATCTATCTATCTATCTATCTATCTATCTATCTATCTATCTATCTATCTATCTGTCTGTCTGTCTGTCTGTCTGTCTGTCTGTCTGTCTGTCTGTCTGTCTGTCTGTAATAAAGTCCGTCTGTTGGTTCGTTCGTTCGTTCGTTCTGTCTGTCTGTCTGTCTGTGTGTGTGTGTGTGTGTGTGTCTGTCTGTCTGTCTGTCTGTCTAAATTGCTTAGAAATTCAACCGGGAGGTTGATCGCAACGTCCGGCCAAGACCATGCAATCATTCAGATTTGTTTAAATTAAGCACTTGATAAAGAATTGAATCTTGTGCACGAAGACAACCGTTGACTGGTCAATTATGACGGCAAATTTGGCTTATCTTAACAGATCAAGGGGCAAGGGATGATTATTCGCCTGAAACGACTTCCCGTATCTGCAATGGGCCTATTTACAGTAATTTTCCTTCAGCCATTTCTTTTTTTTTTTGTGCATCTTGCCGTCTTGACAGACGATAGTTTGTTACATTGTGCTTCAAAAAGGCTTAATAACTACAAACCATGGCGGTTGCGAATAAGACTGATAAGGCCAATTCGCGCTGTAAATGTTCGTCCACTGTGGATGCATGTGAACACATGGTTATTTACACCATCATGCACTATCTTACGTCTCAAACGCTCAGTGTGTGACTTATCTGCAATAATTTTCTCCTTTGTCTTTATTCCATTTCTGATGGTTGCCCTTCATGCAACACGTTCAGCGGCGACTTGCTCCCATTGTGCATTATCAATACATGTATCAATCATGTCCCGCTTACACACATCTTTGTATCGTAGTAGATGCCGACCCTGAGATCTCTTACCCACTTGTAATTCACCAAAAAACGATGTCCTTTGGTATTCTACCATCATCCATCCTCCTAACGTGTCCTATCCATCTAAGTCTACGAAGACTGAGCATGGAATAACCGTCACACAACCTGATCTTTCCAATACTTCAGTATTTGTGATTTTGTCTTGCCACTTAATACCAAGTATTCTTCGCAGACACCGCATATGAAAGCTGTTTAAACGTTTCTCTTGGTGTGAGTAAGTTGTACCAGGCTTCACTGCCATAAAGAAGAGTACTAAGGACACAGGCTTGATAGACAAGGACTTTTGTTTTGGCAGTAAGCTTCCTGTTCTCCCAGACTCTTTTTCTTAACCTGTTCATTGTTGTTGCTGCCTTACCAATCCTGATGTTGATTTCCTGATCTAGGGATAATTTGCTATTTACCTCTGATCCTAGATATGTAAAATGGTCTACTATCTCTAGTTCGGCGTCGTCAATAAAGATTGATGGTACCCCATGTGCACCTTGTGACATAATCTGTGTCTTCTTTTTGCTAATTGTTAAACCAAATTCAGAACAAGCATTGGAGAATGCAGATAGTAGACATTGTAATTCTTCCTCAGAGTGGGTCGTAACTTGCAGCATCATCTGCAAAAAGCAACTCTCTGATCAGTACCCTCCTAATTTTGGTCTTGGCCTTCAATCTCTGAGCATTGTAGAGGCCGCCATCTGAGCGTGAGTGAATGTATATACCACCATCCTGATCACGAAAGGCATATTTCAGTAGAAGTGAAAAGTATATTCCAAAGAGGGTGGGAGCTAGTACACAACCTTGCTTAACTCCACTCTTGATTTCAAACTCTTCTGAAGTTGCACCATCAAACTTGATTATACCCTTCATGCCTGTGTGGAACGATTCCACAATGGACAGAAGAGTTGGTGGGCAGCCAATCTTCTTTAGTGCCTTGAACAGACCCTCACGACTGACCAAATCAAATGCCTTTGTGAGGTCGATGAAGGCAATAAACAGTGGTTGATTCTGTTCACGGCATTTTTCTTGCATTTGTCGCAATGAGAATATCATATCAATGGTAGACCGGTTCTGTCGGAAGCCACACTGTGATTTGGGGTAGACTTGATCTCCCAGGACTTGAAGTCTGTGCAGAACAATTCTGGCAAATATATTCCCAACAATAGACAGAAGTGAGATACCCCTATAGTTGTTACAGTCGCTCCGATCGCCCTTGTTCTTGTACAATGTTATGATGCTTGAGTCTTTGAAATCCTGTGGGACTTGTCCTTCTCGCCAGCATAGCTCTATTAGCTGGTGGATCTGTAGAGTGAGTGTGTCTTGCCCACTCCTGATGACCTCTATTGGAATCCCATCCTTACCTGGAGCCTTGCCAGATGCAAGTTCATTTATAGCACACTTAACTTCTGTTATGGTGGGAAGTGTGTCCAGGTGGTCAAGAGTTGGCAGGGCCTCTATGGCGTTGAGGGCATCATCAGCTAGTTTGGTCTCACTTGAGTAAAGCTCCATATAGTGCTCTACCAGACTGTCCATCTGCTGTTTTTTATCAGTGATGATTTCTGCAGTAAAGATTTTCAGTGGTGCACTTCTTTTGATCATTGGACCACATGCTTTCTTTATCCCTTCATACATGCTTCTGATGTTTCCCTTATCACTTGCATTTTGAATGGACTCACATAACTTGATCCAATAGTCATTTGCACACTGCCTGGCAGCCTTTTGCACATCCTTCCTAGCTTGCTTCAGCTCACTGCTTGTTTCTTAAGAGAGCTATCTTCTTTTTATCAATCAAGGGCTGCAGTGTCTGGCTGTTTGCCGCAAACCAGTCCTGCCTTCTTATGATCCACAGTGCCGTAAACCTCTACCGCTGTTTTATAAAGAGTTTCCTTAAGTTTACCCCACTTTTCACTTACTGTACAAATTTCTGATGTATCAGTGAAAGCGTCTTCAAGTTGCTATTAGAACTCAAAGCGCTTATCAGGATCGTGGGTGTTACTAACATTAATCATGGGGCTAGATTTGTGTTTAGCTGTGTAGATTCTCTTTTGTCTCAGTCTAACTCTTGTAACAACCAAAGAATGATCCGTATCACAGTCAGCACTGTGGTAACTTCGAGTTAAAGATGTTGGTTCAGATGTTGTCTCTGTGTGATGATGAAGTCCAGCTTATGCCAATAGCCGGATCTTGGATGTTGTCATGTGACCTTATACAGCTCTTTTGTTTTAAAGACGGAGTTGTAATACATAGGTCATTTCTGGTGCAATGCTCCAACAACATTTGCCCATTTTCATTCATGCCACCGATGTTGTATTTTCCAAGGCACACTGGCCATGAACTCCTGTCCTTGCCCACACGATCATTGAAATCACCGAGCATATAAATATAATCGGATTTTGGAACTGCCTTGATCACAGAGTCTAGCTCCTCATAGAACGAATCCTTCACACCATCAGAGGAAGCAAGTATCGGGCATATGCAGTGATAATGGTGGCAAAACCAAAAGAAGGGGAAATAGACTTTCAGTACCTCCAGCTGGGATTTCAATCATTCCCAGTAGCTAATTCTTCACTGCAAAGCTCACACCGTGTTGCCTTTTTTGTACCTGCCCTCTACCCTTCCAAAAAAAGGTGTAATTGTTTTCCCTGAGTGACCCTTCCTCAGCGAAGCGAGTCTCCTGCAGACCAGCAATATCAATGTTAGGGCGATTGAGTTTGGCATCAATCACAACCGTGTATCGCACACCATCAATATTCGTTAAATCAGTGGAAAATCCTGGACACATGGTTCTTATATTCCAGGTTGCAAGCCGTAGCTTGAGGTTTCTATCTTTTTTTTATTTTAATTAGTGCCAGGTGCATTGGTTTAACAGCCTGCTATCAGATTTTGTCCTAGCCCCAAGTACACATTGAAGCAGGTAGTCTGTGGCGGATCAGCAACCAATTGGCCGGGGGATGCCCAGCTTAAGGCGGGCGGTAGCTGATCAGTGACACCTGCAGTTGTCTCCCCCCGTCAGAGGCAACCCGTAGCGCCCCATGTGCACGCCAATTGACTAGGACTTATAACCCGTAACTGCTACCCCTCGCTTTGATTCCGAGACCGGTTAAGACCAGAGATGGCGTTATACCTCTCCATAGCACAAAATCTGGGCTAAAATATAGAGACCATGTGTTGCCCATGCAGCATGATCCCCCTCTCGGCCTGCCTAGTTCACTCCAGAGGAAATATAACACCAATACATCTGGAATAAGACAACTTGCAGAAGTTTTCGGATCAGCAAAGCAATGCTCTAGCTGTCCGCTTGTCGGATCTTAGATCCTAGACCAGCTACCAACCAAGGCTTAGGGCCTGGTCTGACCTGCTATGACATTTTGTCTTTAGGTTGCATTTCCTCGCTCCAGGATAAGGCTTGTACCCTCCCAATTCCGCTCTTTCGCCCGAAGCCGTTGGCACAATATGAGGTGTTTGGTAAGCGCCGCCCAACCATCGGTGCTGACAGAAAGCAGGTAGTAACGTCTACTGTCATTCGGTAGCTCAGTCATATCTGACAAAGACCTGACGTCCTTAGTCATTGAACGGCCAATCGGCGAAAGCAATCAAAATTTGCAGCTAATCGCTAGGCAGAAACATACTCCTTTTCCTAAGCCACCCCTTTAAATTTGATATATAATACATATTGTGTGCTACTATATTTTTGTCTTGTTGTTATTTTCTTTTGCGATCACTCGCTTTGATTTCAAGTGTAGTCCATACACACTACTGATAGTGCTGGACTGAACTTTGCGTGTGGATTAACAACTTTTAGGTCATTGCCCTGACACATTGTTCTATATTCCTCCATCCATTTTTTGTTAGGTCCAAACCTACTTTTTGCTTAGCACTGAATCTGTTAAATATAATGATCAACATCTTCGCTTGCAATCTTGGCACAACTTTCTAGGTTAGCGTCCTAACCCTTTTACCTTAGCCTTTGACCTTCGATAAAGCTTATTCCGTGATAGCCAATAGAAATGTCACATAGCGTAATCAAAAATAAACAACGCGATGATTGGCTAGGCTGGTGTGGTCAGGCAATGGATTAGAAAACATAATATATCTGTACTGCACGACGTCAGAGCCCTGTCATTTGGTCTTTGATAGTGGTATTATTCCGACCAAAATGGAAAAGGAGTATGTATCTGCCTAGCGATTAGCTGCAGGTTTTGATTGCTTTCACTGATTGGCGGTTCAATGACTAAGGACGAGTCAATACATGTTGGTTTTTATTGGCTGTCTCTCTGGCCAATGAAAGGGGACTATTTAATCGACATGTCTAGCTTCCGCGCTAATGGACGATGGGCATTTGATGACATAAATTAAAAGGGAAAAAAAAAACATTGCTCTACAAAAACGGAAGCGTTGTATACATTTATGGGACTGGAATTGATAACACAACAAAAGCCAGAATTCAAATACAGAAGTCACAAACAAAAGACTGCATGATTTATTGCCTGGCATATTTCGTTGCATCTCGTTACGCGCATACTGCAGGGTTATATATCGCTTGTAGTGAACAAATTAATAATGGCTGAAATACTTAACAGTTTCAGTGCCCAAACAAAACGTCGCTTAATAGTCGACAGGGTCGACTTCATTGCACCTGGTTTTTATCTTATATGGCTCGGTCTCTTTCTGTAGCGAACTGCTGAAAGCGTCGCATAAAACACAAAATCAGTAGCGCCAGTGACAACCCCCAGGGGTCTCAGAAAAAATGCACTCGTGAGCCGAAGAATGTAGTCCGGAATCAAACCCACAACATTTGGAATCTGAGTCAGACGGCTTGACCACTTCAGCACGGAGATTCCACAGTACCAAACAAATATAGACCAAAGTAGGTTTGCACCAAACAAAAATGGATGGCGTAAAATGTGAAGTGGATGTGTGTCACAGCTATGACTTAAAGAGTTGTTAATATGGTAGCTGACATGTATTATATATCAAAGTTAGAAAAGTTAGTTGCATGGCCTTTACAGTACTTAGCAGTCAACCCCAGCATGTTTTTTTTCTGTTCGTGATTCCTTGGCAAGTTTACGTTCTGTAGTTTGCCATGGCTTTCTGAATGACCGGTACCCATACCATTTGCCAAATCGCCCAAAGTTGTGTTCTTAACGCGGATATGCGGGATTACGAACTGCGTCCGTAACCTCTTTCGCCACAGAGCCGTTGCACAGGAAAATGTATGTATATAAGCCAATGACAGATACCGAAAGTAGCTTAAGACGATCAGTCATCCCATGGCAATTAATCAATTAAAACACATAGTGATAATTGCTCCACATGTGATTAATCTCAAGGACTATGTGTTTTAAGTATTTCAGGTAAAATTTGATTCATTATTTCACTTCATATAAAATATAACTCTACAGTATGCACCTGACGAGAGGCAGCGACATATGCCAGGCAATACATCGTGCAACATGTTGTCTGTGGCTTCTGTGTTTACATTAACTAAGGGAATACATTGGTCTAAAACATCAGAATGATAAGAGTACGGGAGATTCCTGTGACAACATACGGATGCAAATCGTGAATATTTTACAAAGCAATGAACACATTCCATGAGGTCTCAGCTGTTACAGCGCCAAACAAAAAGTAAGTTTGGACCAAGCGTGCTACACAATCAAATGAACAAGTATTATAATGGGAATTTCCGTTCACTGAGCATTGAAATTGTGGAAGATACCACGAAACAAAACAAATAACATGATGACTCTAGTATGGCGATATATCGTCCTTCAGTTCAAATGGGAAGTGACATTTGGCGATATTTTGTCCTTTGGCAGTGAAGCAGTTAAACATCAATGTTTTATCATCATCATGTGCCATGCCGATAAGCGTGGACAGTCCTGTTTCGCCATCTCACACGATCCCCGGAATCTGGATCAGCTCAGTGTTCTTGTCTCGACCATGTCACGTGGCCAAGCTAAGTAGATATTTAACTCTCTGCCTTCCGCTTCATCTCTTCCCCCATCCCTCCATGCCAGTTGGTATGTCCTGGAATTGTAAAACGAGTTGAATATCCCCAGGCCACAGAGAGGGCACAAAAACTAAACAACAGACATAAATATGAATCCGCGTGGTACCCTCTTGGTCACGGAAGTGGGTCAGAAATAGGGTTAGAGGAATAGGGCCAGACATAGGGTTAGAGGAAGAGGGTCAGAAATAGGGTTAGAGGAAGAGGGTCAGAAATAGGGTTAGAGGAAGAGGGTCAGAAATAGGGTTAGAGGGAGAGGGTCAGAAATAGGGTTAGATGAATAGGGCCAGAAGTAAAGTTAGAGGAAGAGGGTCAGAAATAGGGTTAGAGGAAGAGGGTCAGAAATAGAGTTAGAGGGAGAGGATTAGACATAGGGTTAGAGGAAGAAGGTCACAAATAGGGTTAGAGGGAGAGGGTCAGAGATAGGTTTAGAGGGAGAGGGTCAGAAATAGGGTTAGAGGGAGAGGGTCAGAAATAGGGTTAGAGGGAGAGGATCAGAAATAGGGTTAGAGGGAGAGGGTCAGAAATAGGGTTAGAGGAAAGGGTCAGAAATAAATACACCGATATCGATTTGTATTCTTACGAGATAAACAAAAGAGGTCGTCATTAGAAGAGACAATCATCATCACGTGTTTGTGAACAATGTCGTGATAGGTCACATCGCACGGTCTCCTTCTGTCGACCACGCATAATACGTCTCTTGCCATGTCCCCAACCTGTATCAATAGGACCATGGCACCGTGACACCAAACTGTCAAGCATTTGCTCGGCTGTCTTCTTCTATCTCTCTTTTCACAAATCTGTCCGGTTGTCCCATGTTCCAGTTGTTGTCTTGTCATAATGTTGAGAGCAGAGATTGGAAACCCTGAAAGTTAAACACACCTGAGTTCCGGGTTGACATCACGTGATGACAGCATCTCCCTGATGGTACAAGTGTACTTCCAACCTCGGCCAACCTGGACGCGACTACTACAGCGGCCGTTGATGGCTGCTACAACGAGATGAATGAAATAGTAGATGAACGAATGAGTGAATGAACAAATGAACGAATAAATTAATGAATGAATTAATGAATGAATTAATTAATGAGTAGATGAATGAATGAATGAATGAATGAATCACGCCTTTCTCCTTAATCCCGTAGATTCTTGTGAGTAACGGAACCTGCGCGAGAATCGGTAGCGGTTCTCACCGCGTTGGTAACCTACGGGGTATGTGAGCTGGTGGCTCAGAAAACAATGGCAAATTACTGAGTGTAATCTTGCCTAGTACACCAGCAGCAGCTGAAAATGCTGATTTTGACTGCAACGTCATGTAAGGGATATGAAAGCAAAATAAAGATGAATGAATGAATTGGTGCATGCATGGGTGCATGAATTGGTAAATGAATGAGCAAACGAAAACATGAATGAATGAATGAATGAATGCACTATAGCATGAATACATTAATAATACACCGACAAACCGGCCAGTACTTAAATTAATGAATAAATGACTAAATTATTAATGAAAACATGAATGAATGAACGAAACAATGTAATGAATGAACGACAAATAAATGAATGAATGAAATAATGAACTAATTAATGAAAGAACTCACGAATGAATGAATGAATAAATGAAGGAATGAATAAAAGCGTGAATGTTTTCAGTAGACCATTCCAGAGCCACAAGTTCTGAACCAAGTGATAGGCACACACCTAACCCTCTACCCTAACACCCCCACAAGCTTTTTTACACATAATCCCCTACCCTAAGAACCCCACAAGCATTCTTACCCACGACAAAGTCTCAACGACCCAAAGGGAAGCTACCAATATTTTACCAGCACGGGTAAGCGCCATATTTGTTTGGATAAGTCCTTTCGGGAACCTCTAAATTAATTAGATGTAGGCCGCGCCAAATTCGATTATGGGGATACTTCTGCGAATGTGGCATCGATCAACATTCATACAACATTTAGAAGCTCTCCCGGGCAGTCCCTGGAAAGCTGGACATCGGGACCTTATCACAACAATCTGGATCGCTGACCACTGTTTTTCTTATGGCCGCTTTTCCCGACACTTTCTTTTTGTGCGCTACTATGGAGTGACCGCCATGTCGGAGTCTGCACGCGCGGGTCGCGCATGCTCAGTCGGTGATGAGTGTAGCTTTTAAGATGCTGATGGGATTGATATTAACTGATTCAGTGAGCCAAATGTTACCTCCCATTTGAAAAGAAGAAAGATATATCGCCATACTATGGCCATAGTGTTATGTGTTTTGTTTCGCCGTATCTTCCGCAATTTAAATGCCAAGTGAACGGAAATTGACATTATAATACTTGTTCATGAGATTGTGTGCCATGTTGGGTGTAAACCTACTGTTTATTTGGCACTCACCTCATCTCATTTCATTTTGTTCCTCTTGTACCTTGCGACGTCGAGGTGAAGCATAAACAGCAGGAGAGTGCATGTTGTTGGCTTCATATCTCGAGATTCTCGTGGTCTCTGCTATTCCCTCTGTCCATGGTGGTCGGTCTCTTCTTCTACTTTCATTTGGTCTGTACATCATTGCGTGTTGTGGTATACTGTTAGTTGGTAATCTAGTTATATGGCCAAACTATTTAACTTGCTGTTTTCTAATGAAATCTAGCCCTGCTATAACCCCCAGTCCTGATTTCTTCATTGCACATTTTCTCTATTCTGGATGCACTTAGTATTCTTCACAGGAATCTCATTTCTGTTGAAGTTTTTCATTTCTATGTGTCTGTAATTGTCCAGGTGTAACATTGGTAAAATTGCGTTGGTAGGTAGATTGCGCTGTAGAGTGCTTTCTTATTAACTATTGATACTTGTTTGTTCTTTAGTATTGGTGCCAATTGTCCAATGAATTGATTTGCCTTATTGCATCTATTTTCGATCTCGTCTTCTGATTTGCCATTTGAAGATATACAGTACTTCATAAGTACTTGCAGCTCTTTACTTGTTTCATGGGGTGTTCTTATAGATGCATCTGTGTTGTTGTTTTATTCTTTAGGTATATTCATTACCTCTGTTTTACTGATGCTAATGTTCATGTTATGTTCCTTACACACTTAGTTTACACTATTCATTTGGTCTTGTAATTCTGCTTCTGATTTTATAATTACTGCTTGATCGTCCTCAAATGGGAGTTCTTTAATGATGTAATTTGCTATTCGTTCTTATTCTGTGTTCTGTTCTACATGCGGAGTTGTTACGGTCTCTGTTTGGCTGTTTTCTTTGCATATGCTGTCTATATACGTTATGAACAAGAGGGGGGACAGGACCCAACCTTGTCGTTTTCCGGAGCTTATGGTGAAGGGTTCTGAGTGTCCTTCGTTTGTTATTACGTTACATTCACTGTTGTTGTATAAGCTTCAATATAAGTTCGTTAGATGTGTACCGAATCATTTAAATTCTTGTTAAGTGTAAAGGAAGAGGGATGGGGGAGGCGAGGGGAGGAGGAGAGGGGGGGAGTAAGGTCAAGGATGTCGTACTGATGTGTCTGATTCATTCTTGTTATGTTTTGTAAATTGCTGATTAACTCATTGTGTACCGAGCTACGCATCGTGTGGCTATTGGTAGTTTTATTATTATTGTGAGTGTTGTTGCTTTCTTAAAAACCGTTTTCTCTAGCAGGCAAAATCACTCGGTAAGGACAGTTATTAAGGGTAGTGTACTTGGTGTTGGGGAGGAGGAAGACCACATGGCACGCACTATGTGGTTAATGGGACTTTTGTAGATGATCCCTTCCAAAAATAATTTTTTTGGAAACAGATAGTTATTAAACCTGCTCCATGGCCGAGAGGTTAGCAGCTTTCTCCGCTAACCCCGAATACTCTCGTCACGTGACGCGACGAGAATTAGCAGTGGTTCGAATAGCAAAAGTGACTTATGAGAGTATGGAGCCGGTCGCTCAGAAAGTCGTGGCGTGCTGATGAGCGTAATCTAGCCTAGGAATCAACATACAGCTGAAAGATGCTGGTGTTGACCGCAATATCCTGAAAACAGGATGGAAACGCGGAAAAAAAAAAAGATAGTTATTAAGAAACTAATTTTTTGTAATGTCTGTGTAGAAATGGCTTGTAGCTTTATATTGATATAATTGGAAAATGTTGTTGAAAAAAAGGAAGAGGAGGAACTAGTAGTAGTATTAGCTGCATCAGTTATAGTAGTAGTAGTAGTAGTAGTAGTAGTAGTAGTAGTAGTAGTAGTAGTAGTAGTAGTAGTAGTAGTAGTAGTAATAGTAGTAGTAGTAGTAATAGTAGTAGTAGTAGTAGTAGTAGTAGTAGTAGTAATAGCAGTAGTAGTAGTAGTAGTAGTAATAGCAGTAGTAGTAGTAGTAGTAGTAACAGTAGTAGTAGTAGTAGTAGTAATAGTAGTAGTAGTAGTAGTAGTAGTAGTAGTAGTAGTAGTAGTAGTAAGAAGAGTAGTAGTAGTAGTAATAGTAGTAGCAATAGTAGTAGTAGTAGTAGTAGTAGTAGTAGTAGTAGTAGTAGTAATAGTAATAGTAGTAGTAGTAATTGTTATTATTGTTGCAATTAATGATTATTAAGATACTATAATGAAACCACCTTCCTACGACTCACAAAAGCGAGGTTTATTTTCACAATCACGTCCTTTTCTTATATTCGCAGAATCTCTGTATTTACAATGAAATAATAATAATACTAAAAGATTAATTTCCCGAAAATAAAAATCCTCTTCATCATTTCTGGAATCTGATGTAGGATTCAACATTCTTACAGATGTTTCGCTTCAGGCTCTACCTTTACATCTAATAGTGGAATTAATCCTCAAATACCCAGGATCCACCCCACACGCACCCACAAGCTAACTCGGCAAATGCACTCAATAAAGAACTCGCCAAAGGCTTCGCGGAATGCACCAGACTTGAATAACACAGGAGAAAATGCGCGAGTCAGGGATTGGCGTAGCTGACGAAATATAAGACGAGGAGCTTAAGGACAGATGGGAAGAATGGCGAGAGAACGGCGAGTGCATGCACGTGCGCGAGGGATCCGTTTCAGCGCAATTACTGTGCCGATTCTGAATTTACACTGCCGAAATGAATCCAAGATGGCAAACTAGTATCTTAGATTACGTTCTTTACCTTTGGTGTTGTTTCTTGTTGGAGTTTCCTCGTTGGTGCATGTTGTTGACTTCATGAGTAGTTTTAACGTGGAGACAAAATAAGTCAAATAAGTGCTGTGAACAAGGCTAAGACACAGAGGATAATTGCGTAATGCCTGTTGATGCTCTGTGGGGTTAAAATGAAAGAAGAAGTATTGCGAGCTTTCTTAAATTCTGTCCGTTTCCGTTTTTTTGTTTGTTTAGTTCTATAATTGTTTGCCACTCTATCAATCACACCCATAACATTGTCATAATCTCACGTTATTAGTCTCTCGCACTCACATATTCGTGTTTTCTTTTACTCGCATTCTCTCGCACACACATCCCTCTCTCACACTCTGATATTATCATATTTTCAGAGTTTCACTATCTCAATATTATCCTCTCGCATTTCCACTCTCACACACTGACGCTCTCACATTATCACTCTATCACACATTCACTCTCTCACACTATTACTCTCTCATAGCACAATCCCATTCTCTCAAACTCTCCAGCTATCACACTCTTATATTCAGCACACTCACACACACTCTCACACATTCACACCCTCACACATTCATGCTCTCACAGACTCATACTCTCACAGACCAATTCACTCACACTCTCACACATTTAGACTCGCAAACACTCACAAGCTCACCCACTAACATCTTTACACATTCGCATTTCTCACACATTAACACTGACACTCACACACATA
Source organism: Cepaea nemoralis (assembly GCA_014155875.1). Classification (NCBI taxonomy): domain Eukaryota; kingdom Metazoa; phylum Mollusca; class Gastropoda; order Stylommatophora; family Helicidae; genus Cepaea; species Cepaea nemoralis. The sequence goes on along the minus strand of JACEFZ010018673.1, from coordinate 7,192 downwards.
CACCCACATACTCACCCCCTCATACTTAAACACACACTCTCATGCTCACTCACTGTGAGGTCTGGTCTGGTTCGCAAGATCAGTCCCGCGTCTGGAGTTCGTTGTCTCGGATTGCTGTGTGAGGTGCACCCAATCGGGATCTTCCCAGCCGACGCAAGTTATCGGGGCATAGATGGATTGTTTCGAAAATGTGACCGAAGCGTGAAGCCATATGCCACTCGACATAGTAGGCCTGCAGTCAGTATGCTGGCATAGCTTTTCGGTCAGTCCTGACTGACGTAGCTTGGAAGCTCGTCGGTAGGCGCCCAGTGGTTTTGCATGTATCACCGGGTACCGAGGGAGTGCGCTGGGCGATTGCTACTCTCTTGGCCTGCGTGTGCGTGAATAGTCCTTCTGTGCGATAGATATCTGGTTGATCCTGCCACTAGTCATATGCTTGTCTCAAAGATTAAGCTATGCATGTCTAAGTTCACATTCTCTCACTGTGAAACCGCGAAAAGCTAATTAAATCAGTCGAGGCCCCTCTGGCGTGTCTCCACTTTGTCGTGGTAGAGGGCTTGCGTGTTCCAATGACCCCAAGAACTATGCCGACCATGTGGGACAGGTCAAGAGATAGGAGCCAGATCAAGAGAGAAACACGCCTGCCGCCTTGCAGATAGACTGGGGGGGGGGGGGGGGGGGGGGAGGGTCAGTGTTTCAAGGTTATTGACAGACAGAAGTGGCTGTGGTTGTGTCTAGTGGTATGTCTGCATGAACACTCTGCAGGAATACTTACGAACAGCTATAGACACTAGGTAACACTGTTTTCGCGCACATAACTTTATTGATTACGAAGAGACATGATGAAAACATGACATCATTTCCAGAAACCATATTAGTATAGGTAAATAAACAATACTGTCTCTGATCAGCCTTGTGATATACTTACTTGCATCGGACTCTTCCCGTTTCCGAACTCAAATGAATACCTAGCTTAGTTTCCCTCCTCAGCCCAGATACCGAATAACTATCTAGTTTCCTTAACATATCCCAAACACCGAATAACTGGCTAGTTTCCTTAATGTAGCCCAAACACCGAATAACTGGCTAGTTTCCTTAACATATCCCAAACACCGAATAACTGGCTAGTTTCCTTAACGTAGCCCACACACCGAATAAGCCTCAGAGCTCCACTGTCGGCTAATGCTCCCTCACCTAGCCCCAGACTCAACTGTCACTGAATTCCACTGTCTTGGCTGGTTTTCCCTCACTCAGCCGAATCTCAATTGTCGCTGAAAGCCACTGTCTTGGCTGGCTTCCCTCACTCAGCTCAAACTCAACTGATCCTGAATCTGCTCAGACTTCTGTCTTTATTCACTCTTTCCGGGACCTCCCAAAAGACACCATTTAACCCATTAAACCCCATTCTAAATTCCTCCAACATTACATTTCTGGGTTTCCTTGTCTCTTCGTCTACTAGCACGTTCTTCTCTGTGCCCTGGTGACCCAGACCGACATCTCAGTGATATAACCCTCCATTGTGTTTGAGGCCAACCATTGTTTTGGGATTCCTTACTCCACCTTTCTGATCCAACATCCACATACTTCTTCTCTGACCCCTGTACCTTTTATTATTCCACTATATTCTTAACTCGTACATTCACCCCACTCACGTTACAGTCAGGCAGTCAAAAAGTCCGAATCATGCGCACGATGCCACTACATTCTTGGTCCAGAACAACTGGTCCATGTTTGTGTGCTTGTTATTTGATCTATGCTGGTTTGATATAACATTATGAGACCTATAGTGATATCTCAATAGTTTGATACGAATTCTGTCCGTATTGCATAGTTGTAGGTTCATCTGTATGACAGACTTGGCTAATGAAGACATTTTTTAGTGTCGCTTAAATGTCGCTTAAAAGTCGACAGGGTTGACTTAATTGCACCGGGTTTTATCCCATATGGCTCGGTCTCTTTCCGCACCACGGAAAGCATCGCACAAAGCACGAACTCCGTAGCTTTTAGCGACGACCCACATGAGCCTCCGAAACATTTAACTCGTAAACCTAAGGACGCGGCCCAGAATCGAACCTACGACCTTCGGAGCACGAGTCAAACGGCTTGAATACTTCCTAGTTGGTCATGCGTCGAAGTACACTTGTTCCTGCATCGAGGCGCCATCGTCATTTGGAGGTGACAGGTTCGAATCCCGGTCGGTAACTATAGCTTTCAAATTTTATGTTGTCTAGTGTGCCCTTTAGTCTCTACTTCCTTCTTCTCCTTCTATGAGCGCCAAAACAATACTGTGTGTGTGTATTTGTGAACTGTCTTAGTGGCGTCAAAGGTTTCCCCAACACTCTCTCACACAGAGAGCCGGAAAACGGGACAGAAAATGATTCGAACACGACGCACCAACCCCGTGTACATCCGTGACAGACCAGCAGTGTAGATTACATGAATGAGAGCAAAACAACAAGTTAGTCGCATGCCCATTGCAGGATATCACAATCAATCCCAGCATTTATTGGCTTTTTGTGAATGTTTCGGCAATTTCACGTTCCGTAGTTTACCATGAGAGGTCGGCGTGTCAGCGAGGTTTGCCATGAGAGGTTGGCGTGTCCGCGAGGTTTGCCATGAGAGGCCAGCGTGTCAGCGAGGTTAAGAGCGCTCTCGCTTAAGCCCCGTGTGCGGTGATGGCGGGATAGTGGGTTCATTTCCTACACCGGTCAGTTGGACTTTAACCTGGACTTCTCGTTCAGAAAGCAATGGCAAACTACTGAAGGTAAAATTGCCTGGTCAATCACAAGCAGCCAATGGGATTGACTGCAGCTTCCTGCAGAGGACAAGTAATTTAATATAATGTATAGTTTGCTGTTGCTTTCTGAGCTACGAGAGAGAGAGAGAGAGAGAGAGAGAGAGAGAGAGAGAGAGAGAGAGAGAGAGAGAGAGAGAGAGAGAGAGAGAGAGAGAGATGACAAGTAATTTGGTATAAAGTATAGTTTGCTGTTGTTGTCTGAACACACACACACACACACACACACACACACACACACACACACACACACACACACAGAGAGAGAGTTAGACAAATTGGGATAAAGAGAGACAGACTGACAGAGTGCCAGACAGAAAGAGACAGATTTTGGCACATAGAGAGATAGAGATAGGCAAAGTGAGACTGACGGAGACAGACAGGCAGATAAGAAGACAGAAAGCAAGATCGATCGACAGGCAGACCGACCAACAGACAGATACATAGATAAACAGACAGACAGACAGACAGACAGACAGACAGACAGACAGACAAAGTGAGATCAAGATAGACAGGCTGACTCAGAGGCAGATATAGTGTGAGAGAAAGCCACAGAGTGATGCAGAGATAGATATAATGAAAGAGAACGAACGAACGAACGAAGATCTTTATTTTCAAAGGGGTAAGAATTGGGCACGCAGGCCCGTCTGAAATTCTGCCCTTCTTCTCTATTTCCTCTCATACATTGTTTCATTCAACATCTCTTATGAAGCAAATCTTTGACAACAAAAGAATAATAAGCATTAAAACGCATGAAAGATAATCAGTAATACATGACTCATTGAGGCAATGTTTAACATTGGCATTATAAATACCCAAGGAAGGTGTAGCGTGCTAGACATATGGGAATGTGTATTTGGCTAGTTGTTGTTCGTTCGAGATAATTTGCCATTATTATTGTCTTTTTTTTTTTTTTATGGGGTCATGTAGTCTATCCTGAGGTAGTGTTCAAACGCGTTGCGACTGTATATATAATGATTGGTGGTGTCTTTGATTTATTGTGGAACATTGTTGCACAACTGAGTGGCAGAGAAGGCTAAGCTAGTTTTATATATGTCTATCCTAGGTTTAGGGACATGAAGCATATTTAGTCGTTCGCTATGTCTTGCGTTATATTTAAAAAATGCCCAAAGGTAGCTTTGAGCATTTTGAAATAGGACTTTGCGAATTAGTTTAGTCTTATTAAAAAGTAGGCGTTTGTGGAGTGGCAGTAACTTAAGACGTTGATGTAGGTTAGAATTGTCTGTAAGCTTATCACCATTGATTAAACGCACTGCCCATTTCTGGAGTGACTAAAGTCGTTTTGTTATTGATTTTGGAGCATCCATCCCAGATTGTGGAGCAATAATCAATATGTGTTTGTATGTGGGAAATATAGAATATCTTTCTTGTGTTTCCATCGAAGAAAGTTTTAATTTTGGCAAGTTGGTATACTTTTTTGGCTATTTTTTTAACTAGAGCATGAATATAGGAATTAAAGGATAAAGTTTAATCTATGATAAGACCCAGTGCCTTATGCTCGGTTACACTTTCTATAGGCATGCTACCAATGTGCAGCTGGAGAGTTCTCTGCGAGTCTAGAGTGTGAAGTCTTTGCCTGGTTCCTATTAACATAGATTTTGTTTTAGAAATGTTAATTTGCATGAGGTTTGCATGACTCCAGTTAACTACACTATTTTATTCATATTGCAAGGATAATTCTTGCACATTATGATCAATAGCGTTTGTATATACTGTGCAGTCGTCTGCAAACAGATCGCAGGACGACGACAGATATAAGAGAAGATCATTTATATAAATGGCAAATAACAGAGGGACAAGTATAGACCCCTGAGGTACTACAGTATTAATGGTAATGGCTTGAGATAGAGATTTATTGTATGATGCTACTTGTTTTCTGTCTAATAAAAATGAATTTATTAAGGTCACCATATTAAAGCTTACTTTCATTGTTTCTAGTTTTTTAATTAGAACAGTATGATCTATCATATCGAATGCTTTTATAAAGTCTATAAACACCGTTCCACATAGAGTATTGTTGTTAATATTTTGATACCAATTTTATATCATGTTTGTTAGGGCCGTATGACAAGAATATTTTGGCAGAAATCCTGACTGACTGTCAACTATTAGTTTGTGGCGAACTAAGCGCTCTAGTGTTGTTTTGTGGATGTGCTTTTCTAGTGGTTTGGATAGTGAGGATAATATGGAAATTGGCCTATAATTACTCATGACTCGATCCTCTAATGAACCATCTTTTAAATAAGGATACACTTTAGCGACTTTAAAGGCTGATGGAAAGTGACCTTTGGTGAGACACTGATTATATATAAAAGTTAGTGACTCGCAGATCGCCGATGAAGCATAGCGAAGGATCCGATTACTGATTCCATCTAGTCCTTATGAGTTATTGTTTTTAAGGTTACTGAGATGAGTAAATACTTCAGTGGTCGTCATTAGCGGTATGTTGGTGGGACCTCTAGCATTTGTTCTCACAGAACGATGATAATAAAGATATGTCATGAGGTGCATCTGGTATTGCAGCCTTCAGTTGGTTTTGTCAGACTGAAAGAATCTGCTGAATTGATCACATGTAACCTGATTTGATGGTAACGATTGTGATGATTTGTGTTTGTTTGTCAAGGTATTATTTGCTTTCCACATATCTTTAGTGTTGGTTTTGATCTATTATTATGTTCTTAAAATAGTTTTTCTTTTCCTTTCGAATAACATAAGTAACTTTGTTTCTCAGACTACGGTACATAGTTAGATCTCTATTTTTATGTGCCATGCCCCGGTCTCTCATAAGTTCAACTAACTCCTGTGTGATCCATGGGGGATTAGTGTGATGTTTAACACGAACTTCCTTAAATGGAACTTGCTTATCAAATACACTTAGAAAGGTTTTCAGCCAGTGGTTCAGAGCATCGTCCGGGTCAGGAAGCTGGTAAACATAGTCCAGAGATGAGTTGAACAAGTCTTGTAAAAAGACATCTTGATTGAAATTTTTATAATTTCTGTATTTTATACTTATAAGTTTGTGTTTAGGAGTTTTGCTAACTCTTTTCGACCACGTGCAACATACTGGGTAGTGATCGCTTATTGCATTAATAGGTACAGTACATTCTGTGAAGTTGTCAGCACACGTAGTATAGATATGATCTATAACTGTTGCAGATGATATTGTTATTCTAGTGGCTTGTTTGACTAACTGTTGGAAGTTATATGACTCTATTATGTTTTCCCATGTTTTGTTTGATTTGTTAGTGTCTATGTTGAAATCACCTAGCAGTATTATTTCTCTCGCATTACTAAAGACTACATCCATCATAGAGGTGAATTTTTCATACCAGATATTTCCTGCACTGGGGTTTCGATAAATATAGCCAACTACTAGGGTATGCGATTTTGAAGTTTAACCTCAAGCCATACATATTCAACCTCACAGGTTTCATAATCTAGCCTACGGTGGGTGTTAAGCGAGTTAGAAATATAAAATGGGAACAAATAGGTATTTTAAATTCCTGCGAGAAAAGAAATAAACATTAACAAACGTGCACATACCTTACAAGGAGATCCACGTGTCGCGAAATACAGGTGAACAATCCGAAATCAGAAGCACTCAATAAATATAATAAAAATGAATAATAAAATAAGATAAATAGAATACACACGCACGCATACAATAGAACACAGACGTTCGATTCTAAGAATCTTTATCAATGACAACACAGATAAACACAACGACAGAAACAAAAGCACACGACCTATCACTTTTGATGCACAAACTGATATTTACATGTGGGCAGAAATGTGACTAGGCCAGCTGCGAAACGCGTGGCGCAGAAATTAAAAATGGTTGCCAAAAAGGAATTGAGTAGCCAAAATATGTGAACAGTCTGCTATGAAACATAGAAATGTGGGACAATTAAGTCTAGATATCGCGGGGGGGGGGGGGGGGGAAAAGCACGGTAATAGGAGTGTAAACAATTGGGGAAAAAATGCCACAGTTTTTATGTAGCGTCCACGACAGTATTCATTTTCCCGCGGGGGGAGCATCCCAGATGTTGATTAGTGGCAAATTTAATTCTGAGTCTGACACAGCATTTGAGAAGCAGGGTTTTAATGCGGTGACACATGCATCGTGGTCCATTTTGGTTGGAGGAATTGAAATGGTTGGGGACAGGTTATCAGCGCCTGATTTATGCTCTGAGGTGTTCTCTAAAAAAGATCCGCAAGACGTCTGCCCGTTTTGGCCAATGTATTTCATGTAATCGTTTGCAGATAACAAAATCAGATTGCGGAGGAGGTGAAAAATCTTTTAAGGTGAAGGTGCCTCGGGGAAAGCAATTACTGGTGTCTGAAAAACGTTATGGGCATGTTCAGAATTCCTACGAT
>JACEFZ010018672.1:0-34877 GCA_014155875.1 Cepaea nemoralis | reverse complement strand
TAATGTTCTCAGTTAGTTACTACTGTCTGATGCTGTGTGGTGCATCAGTAATCATCACCCCTCTTTGGTGAATCATCTTCCTTCTAGCTTTAGTTACGTTCTGTACGCAACTTTATTTACTGTTCCACTGGTGTTCTTTCGAATGGGATTTTAACCTTTCCTAAAAACTTGTTGAGTTTCCTCGGATCTGGTAGGGAACCTAGGATAGAAACAACACATCTGGTGATAGTACTAGTCACTGATCCTATCGGCTGAGTGTAAGCCTATTGCCTTGCTTAATGATCTTTAGCTAACTAAACTTAGTCATAGAGCAGATTAGCTACCCACCTAGAGCCGAATCAGGCTATGACAAAGAAAGACCCATACAGAGTGCAAAACCCCAGCGGGCAATTTCCCCGTCTCCCAATTATCCATCATTACTCTATTCTTAACTAGCATAGCTTATCACCACTACACTACTCTATTCTTAACTAGCAGAGCTAATATCACTATTCTACTCTAACTAGTTTCCACTAACAGTGCTAATCATCACACTATAGTTTTAACAAGGCTACAGTCTATATTAATTAGAACTAATATAAGAATAGGTTATACCTTAAATGGCACTACTGCAGTCCTATCAATCATATCTACATCTGCCATGATAGGCACATGTAAAATTAAGTCACTAATAAACACACGGTAGATATTATTTCCACTAAGCACTGCAGTGCCATTGCACTCCGACTAGAGCCACATTTTCAAGTCCCCCTAGTTGGCCCCAACTCGGGTTTATATGGCAAACTACCAAAGTTGGCCACGTGACGTTATCCTTTATGCCCCCACACAGGTGGCACATTGGCAGATCATCCCCTGTCAGGGAGCCATCCCCCCTCTGGCTCCCTCAATGTTAGATTTGTCATCACTGGTTTAGACATCCAAAACAATCTAGAGAGTTACTGTAGAGTTCCAACAAAGAGTTTCGATACCAAGCTGCCAATCATGGTTTTCCAAACAAGCTTACATTGTGCACGTGACGTTGTTCATGTCCGGCAGGTGTTCCACTGTTTTCAATAACAAGCCCTTAACTTTCTGTCATGTGGTGACAGTAAAAACCTCCATTCCGTCTGATGTCCGGAACTATAGATGACAGCCGGAACTATTCCATATCCTGAGCGGGCAAGGCTATGTGATTTCAACTGTTTATGAACTGCCAACGCGGTGTATCCATTCCTTCTCACTCACCACCAAATGTGTATATGGGCTGCCCCGATGTAACCCGTGCAGCTGTGTTTACTCTGTTAGTACGACTGTTGTGGCCTAGAAAATATACGCCAAGCAAACGTCGGTATTATTATCTGGTTAACTCATGGCGATCTCGTGACATTCTTTATGGACAGACAGTGAGTGGGATGGTCGGACACAGAACGGTGAAAGGCAATAGCTAGCGGTATTCGATGGCAACCACTGTGAGAACTGTGCTGTAATAAAGTTACTTTGTTCTCTAAGGACGCTTTGGATGTTTGTTGTGTGCACGAAAGACATGTACAGTAATTCTACGAGCCTACTGAGATACTTCTGCTAAATATTCTAAACCCTGGACAGAAACCAAGATGTCGGACATTGAGTGAGTGAGGTCCGGCTCTTGGCACCTACTAGCAACAGTCGGCAAACCAAGGATGTAACGCATACACACTACCGGGGTGTCTCTGGTGCATCCCGGAATGACCCTCATAGCTTCGTTCTGTATGCGCTCAAATTTCACCAGCTGACTCTTTGAGACAGTGAGCAGTCCTAGTCCATAATTAATCACTGAGAGGATCAAGTGCTGGTATAGTGTGAAAAGCATTCTCTGCTCTGTGTCCATTGCGGCCACAGTTTTAAGATGTATATTGTAACGAGAGAACAGAGTGTTGAAGTGCTGTACAGAACCTGTACTTCTGTATGGAACGTGGACAATGAACAGACAAGCTGGAAAAATAATCTAATGACAGTGGAAATGTTGTTTCTGAGGAAAATGCAAATACCATGGAGAAAAAGAAAAACCAATGAGCAAGTCCTAATAAGAAGCAAATGAAAATCTTAAACTGATTTGACAAATTAGACGTCGACAGTCAAAATTTTTGGGACAAATTATGAAAAGAAATAGACTAAAGAACTCGGTGACAACCGGCAAGGTTGAGGGGGAAAGAACAAGAGGAAGGCAGAGAAGTAAATATCTGGATGGTTTTGGCCATATGGCATGATCGAGACAAAAACACAGTGCTGGTCTACGACTCTGGTGATCGCGTAAGACTGCGAAACATGAGAGCCCACGCTTATCGGCATGACACATGATGATGATGATGATGATGATGATGATGATGATGATGATGATGATGATGATGATGAGGATGAGGTGCTTGTTGACATCTCAATGGAGAGTGTTTCGGCCAAAGTGGTTTTCTCTGTCCTGCGTATGTTGGACACTCCTGCAGCAAATGTTTAGCTGTCATTTTACCGTCCCACAATTACATTCAACTGTATCTTCTATCTTTAGTTGATTAACTATGTGCTATTTAAACCTTATATGACCTTTGCACCCATGCCAGACATGGACGCTTACTGCGACTAAAAATAGAGCCAAAATCATAACAATTAGAGCTGCCGGAGTAACTGTGAGAGATAGAACTAGTAGTGAGAAAATTAGCAGACTACTTGGTCTGCAACCAGTTATGCACTTCATTAAAGAATATCAGATTAAAAGACTTGGCCACCTAACAAGAATGCCGTGGTACCATCTGCCACAAACAGCCAAATTGGCAAGCCTGGCAAAGACCACACACAAATTCAGAGTTATCGAGTTATAACCATGCAGAATACAATAGGCAAGCTGCTGGAGAAGTTAATTGCCAGGAAATTATCAAGCCAGCTAGAGAGGCAAGGTGTTTTCCCACCTACCCTGGGTGGGTACCGTCCAAACAAAGAAACCTGGACCAATGCAGCAGTTTATGCCCATGATGTCTATGAAGGTTTCCATTCAGGCATTGAATTCTTCGCTGCAGCGATTGATCTTGAGGGCGCATACACAAGAGTACCATTAGATTTCTTAATGCTTCAGCTTCTTGAACTCAAGATAACTTCTTTCCTCCTTAGTTGGGTCGTTGCAGCCCTCTTCCAACGGAAAGTAGTTTTTAGATGTGACAGCTGGACTTCGGAACCAACAACAATATATCCTGGCCTACCACAGGGATCACCATTATCTCCGGTGCTGTTCAACACCAACACTGTGAGAATCACCAGCAAGCAGATCACTGGACCGGGGAGGACATTGTCGTATGCCGATGATGTTTTAGTGTATCGTCAGGGTAATGAGAGAGATCAGGTTGCCGTGGAACTACAAACCGAACTCAGTCGCATAAGTACTTGGTGTGTGGAAGCTGGGGCAATGGTCAACTCGACAAAGGCAACAGTGACATGTTTCTCTTTGAATAATCATATTGTCAGCACTCCAACACTAACTGTAAATCTGTGTTCAGAGACTGTGGAAAGAACGCAGGCAATGAATTACCTGGGGATACGTTTTGATCGAAGCCTTGCTTATAATGAGCACATATACCAGGTGATAACAAAGGCCAAGTGTGGTTTGGCTGCGATGCGAGTGATGGCGGTAGCAAACTGTGAGCAGCGCCATCTATGTATTCTATATGAGGGGCTGGTCATATCAGTTTTTGAGTATGCGATGGCGATCCTGACTCTCAGCCGTAAGCAGATAGAAAGGATGGAAAGGATACAGAACAAAGCTATGCGCATTATTCTTGGCTGTACAAGAGATACAGCATGCAGGGCGATGCGCTACCTTCTTAATTTTCCAACCATTGAAGACTGAATACAAATTTGCAGAGCACGTGCCTACCTCAGAGTTAACGCACACACACAACATCCACTGCATAGTGAAATCATGAAGGTGAAGGGTAGCAGGTTAAAAAGAGGAAAGTTGTGGATGGGTCAAGCCGAAGACATTCTTCAACGGGTGTGTTCACTTGAGGGCTTAGAACCTGGTGAGGAGTGGGTACAAGTGCCAACAGATTTCTGTACGTCTTTTTTTTCTGTTTGCTTCCAACTAGACAGAAAATGCAGACAAGAAAATCCGGCTGCTGTGGAGGCGGAAGTACGAGCGTTGATTTTCGAAAATTCGTTAGACGGTGATGCTGTCATTTACACAGATGGGTCGGTCGTCCGACATGTGAGAAGCTCATGGGCCTTTACGGCGCGGGCCGGGGGGAGAATTGTGAAGGAGGACTCTGGTGCTTTTGTTGAGACCACAGGTAATCTGACTATTGAAGTCATGGCAGTAATAAAGCAATAACATGGCTCGAGACACAGACATTCACTAGGGCATGTGCCCTAAGCGACTCAATGAGCATGCTCAAGAGGATGGAGATGGGGTGGATCCGAAGCGAGTGGTTGCTGTCTCTGGAGCTGTCTCGGCTGGCAAAGATTAGTTTCATCTTCGTGCCAGGGCATGCAGGAGTACAAGGAAATGAGCGGGCTGACAAGCTCGCAGGTAAGGCTACTGTGGAGGGCGGACGCGCCATGGACCAGGCTGACATTCTGAATACTCTACGAGAAGTAAGACTTTTGCGAGAACCAAGTGATGACTGGGAATCTACAACTATGGTTAGACTGCGAGAACAACAAATTAAAAGAGGTGTGGCCAAACAAGAAGACCACGTACAGAGTTGGAATGTTTTGAAAACAATCATAGAATGAATATCAACTTACAAAGAGCATTAGAAAGACTGCATAAAAGATCTTTACTTCTATCCCCCACCCCTTTTTCTCCTCTTCTTTTTTTATCCTCCCTTTCCCCTTCTCCTACACACACACTGCACTGGAGCAAATGGAGGAAGAGAAGGAGTGTTATGTGTAGAATCTCACGCCAAGCCTATCTTTTGCTATCTCCTGCGATCCCCTCCTTGTCATCTCATCTCAATTTGTTCCACTTGTACCTTGCGGTGTTGAGGTGAAGTATAAATAGCGGGAGAGTGCCCGTTTATGGGCTCCATGTATCGAGGTTCTCATGGACTGTGTTATTCCCTCTGTCCGTGCTTTAACGTGGCCGGCCTCTTGTTCTGGGTCCATTTGGTCTGTACATCAATGCTTGTTGTGGTATACTGTTAGTTGTTAGTCTAGTTATGTGGCAGGACCATTTCACTTGCTGCTTTGTCATGAAATCTAGCGCCTGATATAACCCCCACTTTAGTCCTGATGTCATCATTTCTGATCTACCTCTTCTCGATACATTGTCGTCTCCATATCATCATCTCTGTCTCCAATTCTCTTCTTGATACATTGTCGTCCCCATATCATCATCTCTGTCTCCAATTCTCTTCTTGATACATTGTCGTCTCCATATCATCATCTCTGTCTCCAATTCTCTTCTTGATACATTGTCGTCCCCATATCATCATCTCTGTCTCCAATTCTCTTCTTGATACATTGTCGTCTCCATTCATCATCTCTGTCTCCAATTCTCTTCTTGATACATTGTCGTCTCCATATCATCATCTCTGTCTCCAATTCTCTTCTCGCTGTGTTGTTGGTTCTCCTTCCGTTTCTCTGGCAGCCGCGGTATCCTAGTGGCTAGACGCATGTCTGCCGGTCCGGTGGTCACTGGTTCAATCCCCATCGGGACTGGTTCGATAATTTTTTTAATTGACCTGGACTCCCAGGTGGACCCAGCCTAACATAGTACAGGCGGCAAGTGTAATACTGATCACACCAGCCACCCAGTGAAAAAATATGGGTGTAGCACCATATACACAATGCGCCTGAGGCTGTCAAAGAGGTTGTTTACTTGACTAACTTACTCTATTTAGTTTGCCCTAATAAACATGTGAAAACAATACAACAGATTTCCCCATCTGTGAGTAATGTTTAGTTCCCGGATATGTTGTAAAGAAGCCAGCAAATCAGAATGCAGCTAGCAGTCATGAGTGAATAGATATGTAAACAGTTCTCAGGACTAAATTCAGAACACAAAGGTCCACTTGGGCTAAGTCATTCTCAACTTTGGATCTTCGGGAGTTCAATATATTCCTTTCGGCGCAGAATGTGCGCACGTTTTCATACACTGGACTTAAGTTGTGATGATATGTCTGGTTTACAAGTTTACACAAATATATTTTGACGTCTATTTTAAAACTTTACAGAAATATATTTGTTGTTAACTGTTAATGTGATATTGGGCCGTTGTAACCATTACGGTCGTCCAAAAATGATTCTGCCAGAGTGTTTTCAAGTATCTAGAATGTGAGGAGTTTACATAAATTACATCGCAGTTTTAGATGTTAAATTATTCAGGGATCGACGACCACTGAATTGAGTGTCGCTGGATATTCTAAAAAGTGTGATGTCATGCGATTATAATTTTGTTGCATTAAGCGAAAGGAAGTTAGTAAGTGACAGTGAAAGACTTTCGCTACAAACGCTTCTATCGCGGCCTCCCAATGAACTTCAGACCAGGTTATGGAGAAGGGCAGGAACTGAATTATACTTGAAGCTGAAGTGAAAGATCTTCGTCGTGGACAAGCCTGTATGGGGTAGTTGTTGCTGTCTTCTCATCTCTGGCTGAACTTCTGGAAACAGGTAAATGCCTTATAATAATTTTTTTTTTTAAATAATTTAAGTAAAGTTAACTGTTTCAGTGCTTAAGGATAATACATCGTGAAATGTGATCGCCTATATGAACAGATGGACGATATATCGCCATTCTATGATAATCGTATTATTTATTTTATTTCGCGGTATCTCCCACACTTTCAATGATCAATGAACGGAAATTAACATTAGAATACTTGTTCATATAACTGTGCACCATTCCTCGCCCAAACTCACCTTTTGTTTGGCACTGAATCAGTTAAAATAAGTCCCGCCTCGGTGGGGACTCCAGCACCTGGCCACTAGGCCGGCAGGCAAGTGTGCTGGGCACTGAGTTTCTTTTAGAATCAGCAAATTGCTCCTCGTGTGTAATACAAACTACACAAGTCACCAACACGTTGGGTGTCGTCTCTTCTACTGTATGGAAGCGGGCGGTGTTTATTTTATCAGTATTTGATATGCACACACCTACTTATGTATATATATATATATATATATATATATATATATATATATATATATATATATATATATATATATATATGTGTGTGTGTGGGGGGGGGGGGCGTTATTTTTTCCCCGTTATCCCCCATTGAATCATAGACCCTCAACCATATATCTCCAAGCCCCCTCATCCCTAGCCACCCCATACAGCCCCCCTCATGTCCTCCCGGTATTATTCATCTATTTCTTCTTCCCTTCTGTATAAACAGGGAGCTATATGATGCCCTAAATATCGGTGGTCATGACATACCAGAGATTCGATATGCTGATGATACAGTATTGCTATCCACAACACTGACTGGTATAGAAAACCTAACAACTTCAACCCAACTGAATAGTGAAAATCACAAGTTATTGCTTAACATGGCAAAAACAAAGATAACAAAGATAATGCATACAGATAAAACTACTATGGAGAAAGAAATATATGTTAATGAGGAAAATTGGAGGTGATGGAAAATGTTGAATACATTGGGTCATTGATTACCAACAATTGTGACACAATGAAAGAAATTAAAATACGAATATCTATTGCTCTTCAAAGACTAAAACAACTGAATAAATGGTGGAGTGGGACAGAGAGAAATACAAAAATTAGACTTTTAAGAGCGTGCATCTTTCCCATTGCAACATACGCCTGTGAGACCTGGACACTTACTAAACAAGCTGAACAGCGCGTGAATGCCTTTGAACATAAATGTTATAGACGAGTTCTAAGAATATCTTGGATAAAGAAAAGAACAAATTCATCCATACTTCAAGAGCTGAATATTGAAGAAGTTTTTTTTTCTATTAAAGTCGATAAAACAAAGAAAATTGAAATATTTTGGTCACTTGAAACGCCAAGAAAGTTTGGAGAGAACAATAATGGAGGGGTATATGCCTGGGGAAGAGTGGAAGAGGAAGGCCAAAGAGAAGATGGGTGCAGCAGGATGTGGCCGATTATCTTCAGATGGGTGTATCGGACGCGGGACATCTTGCTTATGATCGAGAGATTTTACGGAAGATTGTTATAGGAGCAAGGTTATGCAAAGAACAGGCTACCGAATGAATGAGTTGTTGGTAATTGTTTTAGTTTCTTTCAACCTTCCCCTCCTCCCCACCCCTATTTTTCTGATCCATACAGTAATACTAATGTAACGTTCGAATTAAATGCTGTAGGTTTGGTGCAATTATAACGTCAGATGGAAGATGTATGACAGAAATTTAGAGCACATCATCATCATCAAGTGCCCTGTCGGCTGGCGTGGGCGTTTATGTCTCTTCATAGAACTCGGTCTTAGTTTTCTAGATCAACTCTGCTGATACTCCTCCATGCCACTGTCTCAATCCATCCAGCATCATTCCTCTTGGTCTGCCTCTCTTCCCCTTGATCTTTCCAGTCGTCACAACGTTCTCCAATGCCTTTCTTCTCATCACATGACCAAAGAAAGCTGTTTAATTTAGAGATAGATTGAGTAAATGCAAATTTCACAAATGAAAACATATCTTGTGCACTACGTCACTATAACTGAATGTCAGAGAATGCTGAAATGTAATATCGTCGTTGTGGCTTTTGTATTTAACTGATTAATTGCCATGGGATGATTAATCGTGTTAAGCGACTTCCCGTATCTGCCGTCGGTGTGTATATTGTAGCTTTCCGCATGTAACCCCTTTAATTTGATATACAACAAATCTGCTACCATATTAACACCCTTTAGGTCATAACTGTGACACCCCTCCCCTACTTCCCATTGTCCGCCATAACTGTGACACCCCTCCCCTACTTCCCATTGTCCGCCATAACTGTGACAAACCCCCTACTTTCCATTGTCCGTCATAACTGTGACACACCCCTCCCCTACTTCCCAATGTCCGCCATAACTGTGACACCCCTCCCATACTTCCCATTGTCCGCCATAACTGTGACACACCCCCTACTTCGCATTGTCCGCCATAACTGTGACACACCCCCTACTTCCCATTGTCCGCCATAACTGTGACACACCCCCTACTTCCCATTGTCCGCCATAACTGTGACACACCCCCTACTTCCCATTGTCCGCCATAACTGTGACACACCCCCTACTTCCCATTGTCTGCCATAACTTACACACCCCCTACTTCCCATTGTCCGTCATAACTGTAACACACCCCCTACTTCCCATTGTCTGCCATAACTGACACACCCCCTACTTCCCATTGTCCGCCATGACTGTAACACACCCCCTACTTCCCATTGTCCGCCATAACTGTAACACACCCCCTACTTCCCATTGTCCGCCATAACTGTGACACACCCCCTACTTCCCATTGTCCGCCATAACTGTAACACACCCCCTACTTCCCATTGTCCGCCATAACTGTAACACACCCCCTACTTCCCATTGTCCGCCATAACTGTAACACACCCCCTACTTCCCATTGTCCGCCGTCCATTTTTGTTTGGTGTACACCTACTTTTTGTATGGCACTGAATCTGTTAAAACTTCTTTTTGTTTTCCCATTTCAATTTAGGCTTGGTTGACCTGGGAGGATAAGGCGAACACGACATGTCTACACAATTCAAGATTGGCGAATCAGCCAGCCATGTGCAGGTGTGGATTGACTCAGTAGAATTCATACTCCAAGACCGCCCAAACCTTCTAGCTTAGAGAAACAAGTGGAAGATTGGCACAGCAGAGCTCATACTCCAGGACTGCCCAAACCTTATGGCTTAGAGAAACAAGTTGAAGATTGGCACAGCAGAGCTCAAACTCCAAGACTGCCCAAACTTATGGCTTAGAGAAACAAGTGGAAGATAAACTCTATGGACAACTAAGTGAACTAAAAAAGACAGTGAAATTCATACAAGAGACAACATTGCAGATATAGACAAATTCCAAGTGAACTAAAGAAGAAGAACATACAGACGTATTATCGATTAGTATCTTTAAAAGTTGATTTAAAGCAATTGTCTACCTCCCATCCTCCTGGCTTGGTATTAATGTTAAGCCTAATCAAGGAGATGTGGTTATTTATACAATATTGCTTTATATTCCTGCCCGTTGTCATTGTCTGATTTCCACATCCAATCGTGGACATGAACATTTGAATGTTTAATAGACTCAAAAACTATTTGTACTTAAAAATACAAGTTACCATACAAAAAACATAAACTAAGAAAGGAATAAGCTTAAAGAAGATTTAGTATCTACAGGGATCACTGCATAAACAAACTCTACGAATTATTTTCAGTCCTTGTCCACCTGGCTTGGTAACTTTGGCCGTTGATGGATATCGGCTGCCTCACTCCTGGGCATATACAGTAGATGTGAGTTCTCACGTCCGCTGTCTTTACTTGCAGCTGTTTTTATGTGATGCTATAGCCCGGACTTTCGTTAAAAGTATTGGTTTATGGTCTGGGACTGGCTGGAGTAGGGGCTTATGGTACGGCAGACTCAAACTCCTTGTCTCGGCGAACCTGCAGGCAGCATCAGACAAACAGGCATCTTGCACACTGTATCTATGGCGGCATTGACGTCACGCGGGAACAGCACAACTACAGTGTCATGTTCAGGTCTGACCGTCCTGCAGGCTAGCGAATCGAACATGGAGGGGAAAGATGGCCGAAACGAGTCAGCTCCTGCCTTGATCACCAACCATCAAGCAATAGCAACACTACAGGGTAGCGCTGTCCTTGACGGAAGCCTGGGATATAGTGTCCTCGCTGTTGCAAGTCATGGGCTCAGAAGTCAGCGCCGGATGAAAGCCTTGTTGAAGGACCAAGCCAGAATCCCACACTTTCCCTACTGGTTATCTCCCCTAGGAAAACTAAAGAGCATTCTCTAAGTAGATACTGATCTTCTTCACCGTGGTTCAAAGTAGAGGTATCAATGCTTGTCATTCTGATATTCATGCTACATTAGAATGTTCTTGGGAAATATAACCTATGCCCGAAGGAATTACAATTTTCACCGCTGGTTATCTCCCCTAGAAAGGCTACAGAGAATTCCCTAAGCTTGTAGATCTTGTTCAGCTTTGCTCCAATTACTATCGTCCATTCCATATCTTCCATATCTTCATTGGGAGGTCAGCATGGTTGAATGAATAAGAATGTGTGTTCTTAAACATCCGGTGTGCTGATGCTGGGGTAAGGGGTTCAACCCCTAAACATGACAGTTGGGCTACAACGTTGACCACTTGTCCTTGACTTTGGAAGTACATCTGAGGCCTGATGGCGAGGGACACTGTTAACAGGGAAAACTAATCCACGTGCAAAATTCAGTCCAGCATTACTAGAAGTAGTGTGTATGGACTGCGTTGAGTTCAAAACGAGCAAGGGCCCAAAAAAAATATTTACTGCGACGTTCATGCACGATATAAAACACTGCCTTGTTTAAACTGTTTTGTATGTAAATTGTATGAACCATTCATATTATTTTATATCAGTTGTTCTGTGATAAACAATGCATTTCATATCATATGAGTTATTACCCTCTTTGGACTACAATCTCCTTCAAATTAATATCCCAATTGCTGCTGACTCAGTCACCGGATTATTAATCTGAGCCAGGTGATGCACCCTAATATAACTTCTCTTCTGAGGCTGAACAGACTAGGGGATAATGGAAGAATAGAATTTGATAACATTTGTTACAAGCCATCACATTGCTACATTTGATTGCATATCAACATTAATAATAGATTTAGAAAACAGAACAGGGAGAGTTTGAGAAGACAGGACGGAGAAACACGCAGGGCCAGGAGAAATAGAAAATTGATTGGTCAGTAAGTAAAACAGAGTCAAAGTCCTTGTTATACGCCTTCAGCTGCATTGGGCCTATGCTGTTAGGGCCTATGTTGCTAGAGTCGTTTTGTTATAGACCAACTGGTTTCCGTGTTGATCCAAGATGGACATAGATAGAAAGAGATGTGTGGACACACTGAGAGACAGCAAAGTGCAGAGAGGCAGAAATACAGAGACAGAGAGTTTTAAAACAAGACAGCACTGAAAGGAGGAGACAGTGAAAACATAATATATATGGATAATGAAGAGGAGACACGCGCAGAAAAAATACAGACAGATACGAGTTTACTGAGAGATGTCCAGAGAGAGAAAAAGAGACAGGTAGAGGGATAGGAAAACAGAAAGATACTGAGAGAAATGAGAAATTAAATGGGTTTTAACTGTGGTCAAACTAGAAATGTGAACAATTTACACTTTGTGCATTTCAACTGAGAGAAAAACACAACAAAACAGAGACATTGATCGACAGATGGAGAATTGAGAGAGACAGCAAGACACAAAGACAGCAAGTAAAGAAGCATTTTTAGAAGTCACTTAGTGTAGACACATTTACACACCCTGAGACACATTGGGCATTTAGTGCCACCTATAATTGTATAGACCAATCACATTGGGCATTTAGTGCCACCTATAATTGTATAGACCAATCACATGGTGCCTGATGTGGTCAGTCTCACGCCGGCTGTCTCTACTTCCCAAGGCATTTCCTGCTGTCCAGTTTGGGCTCAATTGACATGGAGTCCAGGTCAATTTTTAACATTCAAATCCACCACGATGAGGATTGAACCCATCACCACTAGGCGGCATTCTACCACAGTTACCCACAGACAGGGGATCTAATAATGACTGCGTTGCTTTCTGCAAATTTCAATGAATTATTATTTCCCCTTCACATAATGCACATTATCTGTAATTGAGACTGGTCTGTGACTTGAAATGTTGCAATGTAAATACCAGTATTGTGAAGATGTTTTACTATGTGAGTATTGAAAAGTAACATAAAATAAAGTATTATATTTTCACGTCACCTGAATTGACGTGTTAAAAATACCACACGTCACTTCATATGGCGTGATTGTGTTCGTGTTCTTTTTATTTTAAACACCACTTTATGTTTATAAATGTCTTAAGACAAATAGACCCGGTTTAGTTTAAAATAAACTTGTAAACTAAGAAACAAGTGGCAAATTGGAGTGGGAAAAAAACAAGAGATAAATATATGAATGGCTTGATCACATGGGGTAATTGGGATACGAATGTAGACCTGATCCAAGACTCTCCAGGGCTTATTGGCATGGCACATGATGATGTTTATAGACAAAAATATCCCTACAGGAGATGGTGCAGTACTGATGCCATGTAGTATATTATCACATCTATTAAATCACATGAGGTCATGACATGGGGTGACCAGCTATATTTCTCGTCATTCTCCCTCTCTGAGGAACCTCCAGTGCCCATTTTGTGTACGGCTCAACCCCAGAGCCGCATGATAAAATCCCAGCCAGCGGTTACATGAACAGTCTCAGTTCCAAACAGAAAGTAGATTTGGAACAACCAAACATAGATGGCAGAAAATGGGAAGTAGGGATGTGTCATAGTTACGTCTTAAAAGTTAATATGGTAGCAGACTTGTATTATATATAAAATTAAAGAGGGTTGTATAGAGAAAACTACTGTATTGATATGTTAACTATAGTTTGATATAAAAGCATATAGCGGCTACGGGAAGTTTGAATAAGACAATTTATCATCCCATGGCAATTAATCAGTTACCTTCTTCATTCCTCAATCATGGGGAGCGTTCATAAAAAACACATATTTTGTTTGGCCTCACAGAAGTAGAAAAAATCAATAGAGACCCGGTCGGTAAATATAATTTCAACTGTTATGTTGTCTCTACTTCTGTCTTGTACTTAGAGACCTGGTTGGTAAATATAATTTCAACTTGTATGTTGTCTCTACTCCTTTCTTGTACTTCCATGAACACCAAACAATACATGTGTGTTTATTTATAAACCATCTTAGTGACCTCAAAGGCTTCCTCAAATGATCTTTCAAGGGGAATACATCACACCTAGCTATGCACCACAAAGATAAGTGCATCAACATTCAGCATGCATTTGTGCACCGTTTGCTTCCTCTAGACAGCTTCCATCCAAGGTAATGGGCTCTATCTACTGTGGCTAGATTTATCTTTCCTAATAATTTTGACAGGGCAGTGGCTTTATGGCCTACTCTTTTCAATTTCCATCTGCTGTAGGATTTTTAACCTGCACACAGGACCTCTTGTTTTCCGCCCTTATCTGAGAAGGTTAGGGATTCCAATTTCATTACCCAAGAGATCAGGGAGACGAGTGATATCATTTGATACCAATGGTTCTTTGAAAATATCCCAGTCCTTTGCTGGGATCTAACCCAGTATATTCTGAGGCGGATCTCTCAGCAAAGTATTTCCCCCAACACATATGATAATAGGATACAGGCCTGTCCAATCACACAAAGAACAATTAAATAAGCGATGTTTTGAGAGATTTCCTGCTTGTCTTCAAGCTATGACTTATACGTGAAAATAGCATGTAAAAGTATCCCATAGTAAATACTGCGTCTGCTGGACACGCACGCTAATGGTTAGTGCACTTGCTCATCAAACCAGTGGTTTGGATTAAATCATCAGCAGAAGAGATATTATTTGACCAAGTAGTACAGTTCTGGGGTTATTCCATCCTCATAAAGATCAATACCACACAATTTTTCCAAACTCTAGTCTCTTTTATTAACTCTCTTTTCATTGCGTATTTCTGAAGGACTTTCACTGCACATTTTGTCTTAGCATTATATTCATTACATGTTTCTACATATTCACATTTTAACAGTACTAATTCTTTCATCCATGACCATGATCATAACAAAACAAACCAAATGTAATGTTACAACTGAACACAAACAATAAATATGTTACATGTGAACACAAACCTTCCAAATGTTACATCTGAACATAGCTCAAACACAACAATCCAAATGTTACATCCCAACAAAAACAATACAAAGGTTACATCTCAACACAAACAAACCAAAGTTACATCTCAAAAAAAAAAAAAAAAACAATCCAAAGTTACATCAAAACACAAACATTTCAAATATGATTTATTAAAAATGGCAAACAGCCAGTGAGGTTGCAAAAGCAAGACCAGGCTTCACACACTGACCCAGACTTCCATGAACCTCATCTTGGTGCACACTGTCCACACACTGGCCAAGACTTCCATGAACCTCATCACGGTGCACTCTGTCCACACACTGCCAAGACTTCCATGAACCTCATCACGGTGCACTCTGTCCACACACTGACCAAGACTTCCATGAACCTCATCATGGTGCACTCTGTCCACACACTGGGCAAGACTTCCATAAACCTCATCATGGTGCACTCTGTCCACACACTGACCCAGACTTCCATGAACCTCATCATGGTGCACTCTGTCCACACACTGACCAGACTTCCATGAACCTCATCATGGTGCACTCTGTCCACACACTGACCCAGACTTCCATGAACCTCATCATGGTGCACTCTGTCCACACACTGACCCAGACTTCCATGAACCTCATTATGGTGCACTCTGTCCACACACTGACCAAGACTTCCATGAACCTCACCATGGTGCACTCTGTCCACACACTGACCAAGACTTCCATGAACCTCATCATGGTGCACTCTGTCCACACACTGGCCAAGACTTCCATGAACCTCATCACGGGGCACTCTGTCCACACACTGACCAAGACTTCCATGAACCTCATCATGGTCCACTCTGTCCACACACTGACCAAGACTTCCATGAACCTCATCATGGTGCACTCTGTCCACACACTGACCAAGACTTCCATGAACCTCATCACCATGCACTCTGTCCACACACTGAACAAGACTTTCATGAACCTCATCATGGTGCACTCTGTCCACACACTGGCCAAGACTTTCATGAACCTCATCATGGTGCACTCTGTCCACACACTGGCCAAGACTTTCATGAACCTCATCATGGTGCACTCTGTCCACACACTGACCAAGACTTCCATGAACCTCATCACGGTGCACTCTGTCCACACACTGGCCAAGACTTCCATGAACCTCATCATGGTGCACTCTGTCCACACACACTGGCCAAGACTTCATGAACCTCATCATGGTGCACTCTGTCCACAACACACTGACCAAGACTTTCATGAACCTCATCCCCATGCACTCTGTCCACACACTGACCAAGACTTTCATGAACCTCATCATGGTGCACTCTGTCCCACACACTGACCAAGACTTCCATGAACCTCATCACCATGCACTCTGTCCACACACTGACCAAGACTTTCATGAACCTCATCATGGTGCACTCTGTCCACACACTGACCAAGACTTCCATGAACCTCATCACCATGCACTCTGTCCACAACACACTGGACAAGACTTCATGAACCTCATCATGGTGCACTCTGTCCCAACACACTGACCAAGACTTCCATGAACCTCATCACCATGCACTCTGTCCACAACACACTGGCCAAGACTTTCATGAACCTCATCATGGGCACTCTGTCCACACACTGACCAAGACTTCCATGAACCTCATCAATGGTCACTCTGTCCACACACTGGACCAAGACTTCCATGAAACTCATCATGGTGCACTCTGTCCACACACTGACCAAGACTTTCATGAACCTCATCATGGTGCACTCTGTCCACACACTGAACAAGACTTTCATGAACCTCATCATGGTGCACTCTGTCCACAACACACTGGCCAAGACTTCCATGAACCTCATCACGGTGCACTCTGTCCACAACACACTGACCAAGACTTCCATGAACATCATCACCATGCACTCTGTCCACACACTGGACCAAGACTTCATGAACCTCATCATGGTGCACTCTGTCCACACACTGACCAAGACTTCCATGAACCTCATCACCAGGTGCACTCTGTCCACACACTGACAAGACTTCCATGAACCTCATCATGGTGCACTCTGTCCACACACTGACCAAGACTTTCCATGAACCTCATCCAGGTGCACTCTGTCCACAACACACTGGCCAAGACTTCCATGAACCTCATCATGGTGCACTCTGTCCACACACACTGACCAAGACTTCCATGAACCTCATCATGGTGCACTCTGTCCACACACTGGCCAAGACTTCATGAACCTCATCATGGTGCACTCTGTCCACACACACTGACCAAGACTTCCATGAACCTCATCACTGTGCACTCTGTCCACACACTGACCAAGACTTCATGAACCTCATCATGGTGCACTCTGTCCACACACTGGACCAAGACTTCCATGAACCTCATCATGGTGCACTCTGTCCACACACTGGACCAAGACTTCCATGAACCTCATCATGGTGCCACTCTGTCCACACACTGACCAAGACTTCCATGAACCTCATCCATGGTGCACTCTGTCCACACACTGACCAAGACTTTCATGAACCTCATCATGGTGCACTCTGTCCACACACTGGCCAAGACTTCATGAACCTCATCACGGTGCACTCTGTCCACACACTGACCAAGACTTCCATGAACCTCATCATGGTGCACTCTGTCCACACACTGACCAAGACTTCCATGAACCTCATCATGGTGCACTCTGTCCACACACTGACCAAGACTTCCATGAACCTCATCACCATGCACTCTGTCCACACACTGCCAAGACTTTCATGAACCTCATCATGGTGCACTCTGTCCACACACTGGCCAAGACTTCATGAACCTCATCATGGTGCACTCTGTCCACACACTGGCCAAGACTTCATGAACCTCATCATGGTGCACTCTGTCCACACACTGACCAAGACTTCCATGAACCTCATCACTGGTGCACTCTGTCCACACACTGGACAAGACTTTCATGAACCTCATCATGGTGCACTCTGTCCACAACACACTGGCCAAGACTTTCATGAACCTCATCACGGTGCACTCTGTCCAACACACTGACAAGACTTCCATGAACCTCATCACATGTGCACTCTGTCCACACACTGACCAAGACTTTCATGAACCTCATCATGGTGCACTCTGTCCACACACTGACCAAGACTTCCATGAACCTCATCACCATGCACTCTGTCCACACACTGACCAAGACTTTCATGAACCTCATCATGGTGCACTCTGTCCACACACTGACCAAGACTTCCATGAACCTCATCACCATGCACTCTGTCCACAACACACTGACCAAGACTTCCATGAACCTCATCATGGTGCACTCTGTCCACAACACACTGACCAAGACTTCCATGAACCTCATCATGGTGCACTCTGTCCACACACTGGCGAAGACTTTCATGAACCTCATCATGGTGCACTCTGTCCACAACACACTGACCAAGACTTCCATGAACCTCATCATGGTGCACTCTGTCCACACACTGGCGAAGACTTCCATGAACCTCATCATGGTGCACTCTGTCCACAACACACTGACCAAGACTTCCATGAACCTCATCATGGTGCACTCTGTCCACAACACACTGACCAAGACTTCCATGAACCTCATCATGGTGCACTCTGTCCACAACACACTGACCAAGACTTCCATGAACCTCATCATGGTGCACTCTGTCCACACACTGACCAAGACTTCCATGAACCTCATCACCATGCACTCTGTCCACACACTGGCAAAGACTTCCATGAACCTCATCATGGTGCACTCTGTCCACACACTGGCGAAGACTTTCATGAACCTCATCATGGTGCACTCTGTCCACACACTGACCAAGACTTTCATGAAACTCATCATGGTCCACTCTGTCCACACACTGGCCAAGACTTTCATGAACCTCATCATGGTGCACTCTGTCCACACACTGGCCAAGACTTCCATGAACCTCATCACGGTGCACTCTGTCCACACACTGGCCAAGACTTCCATGAACCTCATCATGGTGCACTCTGTCCACACACTGACCAAAACTTTCATGAACCTCATCATGGTGCACTCTGTCCACACACTGAACAAGACTTTCATGAACCTCATCATGGTGCACTCTGTCCACAACACACTGGCCAAGACTTCCATGAACCTCATCACGGTGCACTCTGTCCACAACACACTGACCAAGACTTCCATGAACCTCATCACCATGCACTCTGTCCACACACTGACCAAGACTTTCATGAACCTCATCATGGTGCACTCTGTCCACACACTGACCAAGACTTCCATGAACCTCATCACCATGCACTCTGTCCACACACTGAACAAGACTTTCATGAACCTCATCATGGTGCACTCTGTCCACACACTGACCAAGACTTCCATGAACCTCATCACCATGCACTCTGTCCACAACACACTGGCCAAGACTTCCATGAACCTCATCATGGTGCACTCTGTCCACAACACACTGACCAAGACTTCCATGAACCTCATCACCATGCACTCTGTCCACAACACACTGACCAAGACTTTCATGAACCTCATCATGGTGCACTCTGTCCACACACTGACCAAGACTTCCATGAACCTCATCACCATGCACTCTGTCCACACACTGGCCAAGACTTCCATGAACCTCATCATGGTGCACTCTGTCCACAACACACTGACCAAGACTTCCATGAACCTCATCATGGTGCACTCTGTCCACACACTGGCGAAGACTTTCATGAACCTCATCATGGTGCACTCTGTCCACAACACACTGACCAAGACTTCCATGAACCTCATCATGGTGCACACACTGGCGAAGACTTCCATGAACTTCATCATGGTGCACTCTGTCCACAACACACTGACCAAGACTTCCATGAACCTCATCATGGTGCACTCTGTCCACACACTGGCGAAGACTTCCATGAACCTCATCATGGTGCACTCTGTCCACAACACACTGACCAAGACTTCCATGAACCTCATCATGGTGCACTCTGTCCACAACACACTGACCAAGACTTCCATGAACCTCATCATGGTGCACTCTGTCCACAACACACTGACCAAGACTTCCATGAACCTCATCATGGTGCACTCTGTCCACAACACACTGACCAAGACTTCCATGAACCTCATCATGGTGCACTCTGTCCACACACTGGCCAAGACTTCCATGAACCTCATCACCATGCACTCTGTCCACACACTGGCCAAGACTTCCATGAACCTCATCACTGTGCACTCTGTCCACACATTGGCCAAGACTTCCATGAACCTCATCACTGTGCACTCTGTCCACACACTGGCCAAGACTTCCATGAACCTCATCACGGTGCACTCTGTCCACACACTGGCCAAGACTTCCATGAACCTCATCATGGTGCACTCTGTCCACACACTGGCGAAGACTTTCATGAACCTCATCAGGTGCACTCTGTCCACACACTGGCCAAGACTTCCATGAACCGCATCATGGTGCACTCTGTCCACACACTGACCAAGACTTTCATGAAACTCATCATGGTCCACTCTGTCCACACACTGGCCAAGACTTTCATGAACCTCATCATGGTGCACTCTGTCCACACACTGGCCAAGACTTCCATGAAACTCATCATGGTGCACTCTGTCCACACACTGACCAAGACTTTCATGAAACTCATCATGGTGCACTCTGTCCACACACTGGCCAAGACTTTCATGAACCTCATCACCTTGCACTCTGTCCAAGACTTCCATGAACCTCATCATGGTGCACTCTGTCCACACACTGGCCAAGACTTCCATGAACCTCATCATGGTGCACTCTGTCCACACACTGGCCAAGACTTTCATGAACCTCATCACTGTGCACTCTGTCCACACACTGGCCAAGACTTCCATGAACCTCATCACTGTGCACTCTGTCCAAACACTGGGCAAGACTTCCATGTACCTCGTCACCATGCACTCTGTCCACACACTGGCCAAGACTTCCATGAACCTCTTCACCATGCACTCTGTCCACACACTGGCCAAGACTTCCATGAACCTCATCACGGTGCACTCTGTCCACACACTGACCCAGACTTCCATACACTCATCATGGTGCACTCTGTCCACGCGCTGACCACGACTTTCATGAACCTCATCATGGTGCATCAAATAACAACACTGAAATGTCAACACCAATATTTAACTGAAAGATGTAATGGACATGACATCCAATACTTCAGAAAGAGAAGGAAACAAGGGCACTGTTTGCAGCAAGGAGGATGATCGGAGGATGGACGTGTAACGCAGAGGAAGCGAGGAAAATGTACTGTGTCCGAACTTGCCAGTCAATTGTAACCTAGAGATCATGGCGTCGGCTTACACATAACGTAAGTCACAGTCTGACAATCAGAGATGTAATGTAGTTTATACAACGATGGACAGTCTGATATTTATTAGTCAATGATATAAATAATAGGATGGGATCGAACTCGACAGTCACCACTGAATATTTACTAATAATTATTTATTATATTCTCACCGACCCTCCCATTAACATGGGAACGATGATGTGCTAAACTGGTCGACCGATTGCCACCAATAAAGTTTTATTTGACGTGGAACGCCATCGTTGCTGCAATCATTTTCGTTGATACCGATTCTGGTTCCCGTTGATCTGCTACATTGTTTGATTGGACGGCGAGCGTAATTCTAAGAGAGAAACATTCTAGCACTAAGCTTGTAGCCGGGAAAGAGAGCTCTGCAACAGTCGATGAAATGATATTCTGGGACCAGGTAGCGGAGAAAGATTCTACACCGACCTCACTTCAATATAAGCAAGCCCTCTCTTGAGGACTCACATGACTTGAATGTAAACTACACTTAAACGCGCAATACTTCCATAGGATTCAGAATAAATACTGGCAGAATAAACCACAGCCTGTCACATTTTATTGTTTTGTTTTTTCCTTTCCAATCCAGCTTAATATAAACACCTTGTTTTCCTGCATACGCTTTCATAACTCAGTGTATTTAAAATCATGGAACAGATTTCTAAAATAATGAATTATTTTCCTTACAGTATGGACACTAAAACAGCCAGAAATACAATAAACACTGCTGATATGATAGCAAAGATAACCTCACTGAAATTATTAATCATACGTTGACTTAAAGGCCTCAATCTTTGCTGCTGAACAGCCTTACGCTGAAAAGGATTCAGGTCTTGAGGTTGTGAAAGAGCACTGCCTTCAGGGAGCAACAGTTCATCACCCCTTCTGGCGTCAGAACTTATCTTGGCTTCATCACTGCCGCTGGAAGATGTAATGTTAACATCAACTGTGCAGTTATCTTCCTGGCTTTTGTCTGGAAGAGGCTGGACATCTCCAGGTGTTGTTTCAATCAAATCAAAATCAATCGTGATCGTTTTTTGACGAGGTCGAAATTGCCTTAAAAGATTAAAAGGATATTCATCTTATAAATATGACACATCAAGGCAAACTCTATGGACCACTGAGTTAACTACAAAGACAGCTTAATTCATACAAGAGACGACATTGCAGTTACAGACAAATCTAAAGCAAATGAAAGAAAAAGAAATTAAATAAATGTAAGATAAATTGTGTGTAGTGAAGGCAAAATAATGTATTGCAGAATTTAAGGAAATATTTCACTGTATTCTGTCAGTTGCATACCACAGAAATAATTATATGTATATAAAGCAATTTACTGGATCCTTTTAGCTGAAATACACAGAACAGTAATTTATTTCACTGTCAGTGTTACTTCAGTAGTTTTAAAGTGACTATAAGGTCTACATAATTGCAGTTCACACACATGTATTGCAGCCACCTCAGCAAATTTCAACAACCTGTGGTAATATGTATTGTAGTCATCTCAGCAATTCTCAACAACCTTTGGTTATATGCATTGTAGCAGTTCCAAATTGCTGTTATACAGCCAGGGGCTCAGAGTTGGGGTGAGCACTCAACCTTGCAAAATACCCTCATGGCTTGTGCATTCATCACCTCTGGCAGAAAAAGTCCAACTCCTGGCCTTTGCGAGGTGGAACTGTTTTAACAGGAGAAGGGGGTGACGAGTCTCTGGCGTCATAAATAAAGTCTAGATGTGTGTGTACATACATACATGTGCAGATACGGGTGTATGTGCATACATGTCTAAACTTGAGTAAGACGAGTCTACTCCAGCAAAGGAAAGATGCTGAAGGCAGAGACAACCAGCCAGGAGGCGCACCACAGAAATAAGGATGCCACAAAATCATGTCAATCACTGCAAAACATTATGGTGAGGCCTGGAGATGTGGATATACAGAAAAATATGTTGTATTTCATGGAAACAAAAACAAAAAAATAATCAAATACAGAGGTTCTAGAAAAAGCGGAATGAATGGAGTGCTGATGGAAAAAATAAAAAAAAGAGGCAAATGAAATATTTTGGCCACGTTAAAAGACAACTCTTATAAAAACCATACTGGAGGGTAAGGTTAAAGGCAAGCGAGCAAGTGGTAGACAATGATACAAGTGGGAAAAAACATCAAGAAACAGACGAACAGCAGTCTGACAGAATGTACAATCTTCTTTCCCTCTCAGTTTTGAGATTCATCTAGAACCCCTGCCGATCCTCCGCCATATCATTCTCTCCACATACAGGTTCTCAGTCTGTTCCACCGCTTTCTCCACCACCGAGAGGTGTATTCCCTGCCAGCCTATCAGCCTGTTCATTCCCCCACACTCATGCATGATCAGGGCAGAAAATCCATACAATTCTCGCAATCTGTGATCTTTGAAGCGAGGCAAGTCACTCTACATGAAACATTCCTTTCTCCACCTTACTAAACATACTCAGTTAGTCCGTAATGAATACAGTGTGTGTTGCAGCAGTCTCCTCCAACCATCAAAAGGCTTCTGTTACTGCTTCCACCTCCATTCTCATGCTGGAGGTTGTCGTCTCATATGCCACTACATCTGTTTTTCACCACTTACCCGTGTTGTGTAGATCACATTCACCTTAATGTGTGTCTTTCATCTAAGAATATTTAAGCTTAATTGTTGTGAGAGGTTAACTATTATTGTAAAAAGTCCAGAAGAGGGGCTAGTGTGTCATGTTTGCATGCTACGAGACTGCATCTCCCACTAGAGCAGTGGTTCTCAACCTTTTTTGGTCCGTGCCCCCCTTCACATTATTTTCAGAATGTCATCCCCCCCCCCCTTTTTTTTTCATATTTCCTACCTAAAAATTTGGCCTGTGCCCCCTTCGCCATATTTTCAGAGCGGCATTCCCCCCTTTCGTATTTCCTACCTAAAAATTTGGCCTGTGCCCCCTTCACCATATTTTCAGAACGTCATTCCCCCCTTTCGTATTTCCTACCTAAATATCCCGCCTCCGCCCCTACACAGTATACGTAATAATGGAAGCTAAATTTAATAGCACATACTAAAACAAGTCTAGACGTCCACATCAAACATGATTTGTGGGTCTACTTACATTATAAATTGAATTTTAGAAGGGTGAGATGTACAGAACCATACATTATGAAGGGAAAAACAATATCAAGTAATCGGTTCTTGTATTAACGCGATCCTGAGCTAATCTTAATTCCACCCCCCCCCCCCCTCCCGGAAACCCTAAAATTCCCCCCTGGGGGGGGGGGGGGGGGGAAATTTCCCACCGGTTGAGAACCACTACACTAGAGATTACCCCCTCAACCAACTTATATTTTGATCTTTTGCTTTTTCCTCTAGCTCTCTTCTTTCCCTCCCATATTTAACCCTTTACAGGGCAGACACTTGTCCGTTTTGTAGCCCTGAACGGGCAAGATTTTTTTCAGGTTCTGTAAAAATTTTGGGTCGCGTTAGTAAAAACATCACAAACAAGGTGTTAGTCAACCGATTTTAGTTAAATAAACAACACAATGAAGGGAAAAGCATGCAGAATATGTTACTCACGTGATTGTTGCCGGTAATCCATATATGAACACAAATATTTACGAAATATGGCATGTTGTTTGTGATTTTCCGTCATCTATACGGCAATTTACAAACACATTTTCAGAATCATAATCACTTTCTTTAAAGTCCGACTCACGACTGCTAATGCAAAGTAACGCTTTGCACTGATATCTAGCTCCGATTAATAATCAACTTCGTGCCCTTTAATGTCATTTAAATTGAACAGAGCGAAATCTCGGCTATCACTTGAAGAATCGCCTAAATCCATTTGGAAAAACAGCATAAAACTCCCAAAAACTATCAAAACAAGTCCGTAAAAGTCTGTTCAAAGTCATTGTAGCGCGTTTACAAAAGGCGGCCACGTTGTCAAGCTATGGGCGAAAGTGAAAGTAGCCGACGGAAGCGTCGGAAAGCCGAGAGATCGCGTTTTTACAATGCATAATAGTATCGGCCGGAATCGGACGTTACGCTCGTATTTAGAGACTGGCCGGTAACGGACGCTACGCCTTGTAAAGGGTTAATTCCCTTCTACATGTTCTCCCTCTAGTCCATTAACCCTATGAGTTTAGACAAAGGACTTTGTAGTTATATACTGTCCTCAGGTTTTTTCAATGTGATACCTATCCAACAACCTCTGACCTCTTCATTTGCAGGTTTAGAAATAGGGAAAAAAGTGTTTGTATCTGTTTAGTCTAGTTCTCTCCCTATGCTCTGCATTAGTAATGTCATACCAACTTAGCTCTTCTATTCTGCACAGGGACCATTAACTCTTCTTCATCTTTCGTGTGCTTGAAATTTGCCAATATCTGCAATATTATCTCTTATATGAATTTCAGTCTTCTTCTTCTTCTTCGTTCATCCGGAGTTTTTTTTCGGATGTGATTGCGTTGTGCCTGTTTACAGCAGAGCTGCGTTCTTGCGCCGTTAGGCCGACACATCCGACTTCTGCGGGCATTTGTTGACCGGGTTAACCTTCCCGGGGAATTTCAGTCTTGTTACTAGTTAATGAATGTTTGTCGTTTTTTAATAGTTTATTATTGTTTGTCATTTTCTATGTTTCTAATCCACACTGTAACACCGATTTAAAATTATGGTTAAATATTCTAAGTTTGGTGCTAAGTTTTATTTCTTTTGTCTTCCACAGTTCCCAGTGTTATGAAAGCTCCTCTTCAATTTGGTATTTTTATGTTAACATCACATATGTGTCCTCCATCTTTGTCTACATGGCTACCTAATTATCTCTATGATTCCACCTCAGTATAAATGCCAAACTAGCCAATCAGTGTTAACGTTAAAAAATAAAAGTGTGCACACAAACCAGTATTTCACTTTAGCCATGTGAAACATTCGCCGAGATGCCATAAATTCTGGTCGGTCATGGTACTTGTCGGAGTAATAAATAACTTCAGAAATTCGTGACTGGATGATAATCTGGGCACACATGTTGCAGGGGAAGAGTGCCACGTAAATAACACAGCCTTTAATGTCGGCCTGGTTTTTATTCAGGACTGCATTAAGTTCAGCGTGGCAGACTGAAAACAAACAGAAACAATAGTTCATGTCATACAGTTTTGAGAAGACTGAGTTTGTTGTGTTTGCCTGGATGATAATGATGTGAGTTCTGTACACAAAATGAACATACAGCAGGTAAGAGTAAATTTTTTCTGTATGAAGGACACAATGCTGCCAGTTTAATAAATATGTTTTTTTTTCTAATAACACAAGCCAAAAGCTATAAAATTAGTTTTAACAGATTCAATGCCAAACTAAAAGAGGTTTGGAGCAAACAAAAATGGATGGCGGAAAATGGGAAGAAGGGGTGAGTCACAGGATGTAAAAGTTGTTAGTCTGGTAAAAGACATGTATTATGTATCAAATTAAAGAGGGTTGCATAAGAAAAACTACTGTATATAAGCCCCTGGCAGATAGAGGAAGTTGCTTAAGACGAGTAATCATCCCATGGCACTTAATCAGTTAAGAGCCCTACAGAAGGGAAAGACTGACCACCTAATCCTCCATGCACTCAGGCCTACAAGTGATGGTCCTAACCCTTCACACAGCTACAGCAGTTTCTTGCTATAGGACCTTCTGCATTCTACTTCTCTGTGTGTTTTTATTTCCCAATGCAGTACAGGCTCTCACCCAACTCAAGCCAAGTCCTTTATAAACTTTATTATGATTGGTTGGTTTTACAAATAACTTTCTCTATGGGATGAGGTGGCTAATCTCATGTCAATCCTCCTTAGCTACCTCTTATGACATGCATGGTAGATTTATTATTCTTTAATTCCCTTACAGACCTTGCTAGCACACAGGCACCAGCTGCAATGGATCTCCGGAATATTCTCTCTGGCTAAACAGATAGTTAAACTTATTTTTCCCATTTCAAACCCTAATTTTTCACATGCCCATATTTTGACTTTCACCTTTCCCCATAGCCTTTTCGCCTTTCTCCATGGTGAAGGAGTTACAGACGCAGTTCATAATCCCAATAATCGAAACACAGCTGCAGGCGATTTTGGCAGCAGAACGCCTTGCATTGAGTATTTTATAAAATGGTATGGGTGCTGGTCGTTCAGAAAGCAATGGCAAACTACTGAACATAAACTTATCAAGAGATGAAAAATAGCCCAAAACATTTTTGGGTTGACTGTGACATTCCCCATAACAGAATATCATGTCTTTTTAAGCACCCAAATTATTTCATTTGTCAAACCTTTTCCTTGTTTTGATAAATTTTTCACCTTGTTAATGACTTCATTATTTATTATTTCTCCTTTGGCGATATTCACTCCCTGTTTCTATATATCTAATTTTTAACACCATTAATTCTTACTCTGTTTATTAATCTAACAAATATGCATTACTAAAGGCAAAATGGAGAAAGGATAGCACAAATATGTAACCTTTATTTTAACCACACCAATAATTTGTTGAAAATTCCAAAGCTTCAGTTGAAATGAAATTCCTAAATTTAAAATAAAAACATACCTTCATACATACTTCAGACATAAAAGTAAATCTTATTAATAAATGTATTACCATAAGGTGTCTTGCTTTCCAACCATTTCTCCTTGCTTTTATTCTCTGTCCGGTTCCATGGCATATGATCATCGCTGCATCCAATGGGCATGCCGTTGTACCCAATGCCAACTATTTTCTTCTCATTGTTAACAATGCAGGCACCAACCTAACGAAGAAATTTTACAAGACAAAATGAAGTCTATTCATTTTTAGATTACTAATCGTGTCATTACTGTACCCTGGATGGCGGGTAGGGGTATTCCCTATTAAAGGAGAAGTAAGGTGCCTCCTTCCCTCCGCTACCCTCGGGCAAGGTGGAGTACCCATTTAGCCCTCCGATCAGGGTTACATGAAGCCACAGGTGAAGGTAGTGGATGAAGTTAAAGAGCAGCCAACAGATAGTTGTAGGTTATGGTCTCCAACTTCATGACAGTAGGCAGAGGATCTATTTTTTGGGGAGACAATGGCTATGGTCATTGCCCAGTATGGTCACTGCTAAGAAGGAAAACAATGGGTAACTGCATTCTGTACAGATGTTAAGAAAATCATGTTTTGCAATATTTTCAGAAATGTTGAAGATATGAAAGGAATTATCATTGGAGGATGAAACATCAATAGCATTAGATATGCAGATGACACAGTATTGATTGCAGACAATGAGCAGGATCTGCAACAATTAGTAGATGCGGTTGTTGCACATTGTGAACAACTAGGCTAGAATTAAATTGTAAGAAGACACAGATTATGGTCATCACAAGAAAGAAAGAAATACCACAATGTAATATACAAGTAAATGGGAATATTCTTAAACAAGCGAGTCAGTACAATTATCTCGTAACAGTAATAACATCTGATAAGAGATGGCTTGAAGAGATTAGAATAAGAATCGTCATGGCGAAGGTAGCCTTTTGAAAGATGGAAAACATACTGACCAATAAAAAGATGTCATTTGCAACGAGAAACATATGAATTTGTATGGATGTGAAGTGTGGACAATAAGCAAACAGGTTGAAATACATCTGATGGCTGTAAAAATGTGGTTTCTGAGAAAAATACAAAGAAAACCATAGACAGACAGGAAAACCAATGACCAAGTCCTACAAGAAACAAATGAAAATCGTACTGATTAGAGACATTAGACGCACACAGTCACAATTTTTTGGTCACGTTATGAGAAGAAACAAATTGGAGAACTTGGTGACAACTGGCAAGATCGATGGGAAGAGAACAGGGGAAGGTAGAGAAGTAAATACCTGGATGGCTTGGCTATGTGGCACAGTTGAAACAAGAACACTGAGCTGATCCACGATTCTGGTGATCGAGTGAGATGCCGAAACATGACCGATCACGCTTATCGGGATGGCACGTGATGATGATAAATACAAGAAGAAAGGGCCCAGGAAATACATGGACAAGGCTCATGATTGTTAGGTGGAATTTGAGGCAGTGCCTGTGTCTAACTGGGGCCATTAAGAATAGTAACACTGTAGCCTATCATGCATGACATAAGCGGCGACTAAGGAGGGTTGGTTGGGTTCAACCTCGACAAAGGGTCAGTTGGACTAAAATTTTGACTTGTCATCCTTGACTTGGGGACGTAGTATATTCGCCTGAGGCGAAGGATAATGATAATGGGGAAAGCTAATCCACATACAAAAATCAATAAATGGGGAAAGCTAATCCACATGCAAAAATCAATCTAGTACACTAGAAGTAGCACATGGCATTTGCTTGAGTTCAAAACGGGCATCGCGAGGGGACAATAATTGTACAATCCAGTTTGTTCCTATTATTTCCGTAATGGGTAGATTTTTGTTTTTATTTTACATCCACATTAAATTGGCCATGCCATTTACTTTCTAGAGTGGTTCTCTTGTAGGTATTTGTCTCTCTGCATATTTTAACCCAAACTATTATTTCACAGCACCTACTGTTGGGGCCATAAAGAATTAAACTGACAATCGCCTAAGGAGTTTTGTAAAATTTTAAGTAAGCTAATCATCTTTTGCCGGCTTCGTGACTTAGAGGTTATGACTTTTCTCCGTAATCTCGTATACTCTCGTCGGTAACGTGATGACAGTTCAAATCAGCAGTGGTCCGAATCGCATCGGTAACTTACGGGGTATGTGAGCCGGCCGCTCAGAAAGCAATGGCAAACTACTGAGCGTAATCTTGCCAAGAAATCAACATACAGCTGAAAGATGCTGGTGTTGACAGTCCTGTAAAGGATATGCTAAAAAAAAAAAAATCATCTTTTACAAGACATTACAAACTGTATGGGTTAATTCAATTACTTATAGTCTACAATAGTCACCTGTGTTCTTGGATCCTTGCTTCTTTGTGCGCTAAGGAAAGCTACGGCCATAAAGTATTCATGCCAGTCCAAGTAGCCAGTTCGTTTGCCAGGTAATCTAAATTGTGAGAAACAAAAAAAAAAGAACATCAAGACCTGTATAACACAGAAGACATTCCTTTGAATTAAGTAGACTACTTTATTCATTATAGTCTTACAGCCTGATCACAGGGGTAGAAAAATCCAGCCGCCTGAAAATGTCCACCTGACACCTGAATTTTGAATCATTTTCTTAGACTATATGCAAAAATAAATATGCCGGCCCCTGAGAAAAAGGGGCTAGCTCCTGAATTGTTTAGTGTTTTTCTACCTCTGGTTGAACCCAATTGATATGTTGATTTATTCACTGTTTTATATTTTACAACCTTACCACAGTTCAACCCATTCATTTGTTGATTTATTCACTGTAGTTATTTAGCCTGACCATAGTGTAACTCATTTCATGTGTTGATAAATTCCTTGTAGTTTAACTTAGCAGCCATACCACAGTTCAACCCATTTCATGCGTTGATTTATTCACTGTAGTTGTACAGCC
Source organism: Cepaea nemoralis (assembly GCA_014155875.1). Taxonomy (NCBI): domain Eukaryota; kingdom Metazoa; phylum Mollusca; class Gastropoda; order Stylommatophora; family Helicidae; genus Cepaea; species Cepaea nemoralis. The sequence continues at coordinate 4,161 of JACEFZ010018672.1, read as the reverse complement.
TGACCCCATCTCAACCCACTTCAAACTATTATTTAATACAAACAAGAAAATATACAATAATTATACACACACTAAGACAAATACACATCTGTAAAAATAATAATGTCTCTGTGGCTAAGGATTTGCAAATGCGGTTTGTGAGCCCGTATATCCGGGCGGTGCTGGTTTTTTCGAAAAAGGTATGGGAGCCGGTCGTTCAGAAAGCAATGGCAAACTACTGAAAGTAAAATTTGCCCAGGAATCACGAACAGCGAAAATGCTGGGGTTGACTGCAACGTCCAGTGAAGGACATGCAACTTAATTAATTAAAAATAATAAATATCATTCCGAACTCACTTTGACTTTGTAACTGTTGTATCCAGTCGAGATCTGTCATCATTGGCTTTTTCCATATCCATGTGCTCTGTTGTATTTGACTGATCAGCTGTTTGTGCGCTCGTTATACTCATATTTATACCCAGAGCATGACATCAGCGATTCATCAACTGCCTCTTTAATCAATCATTTAGTTCATGTTAACTTCCTGGAATGCAATATTTTAGATAACTGGGCTAAGTACAGGCTGTACTAGTAAATATATCATCTGATACTGATAAGAATCATCATAAAAATTATTATCATAAGATTAGGATTCTTTCCTTTAAAAAAACCAAAAAGAATCATATCTGGTTAGATGTAATTAAAACCCCACTTCTAATCCCTATATTCAATCAATCAATTATGTGCCATGCCGGAAAGCGTGGGCAGTCATAACTCGCCATTTCACTCGATCACCAGAGTCGTGGATTAGCTCAGTATTCCTGTCTTGTCCATGCCATGTGGCCAAGCCATCCATGTATTTTCCTCTCGGTCTTCCTCTTGGTCTGTTCCCTTCAGCCTTGCCAGTTCTCACTAAGTTCTCCAATCCATTTCTTCTCATAACATGTCCAAAAAATGTTGACGGTCTACATCTAATTTCTCTAATCAATTTACGGTTGAGTCCCTATATTACATTAGTAATAGTTTTTAAAAGGCTAAAGTTTAATTAACAGCTTAAAAGTACTACTGACAGTCTGTATCCAACAGTTTATTCAGAATACTTCTTTCTCGTTTCTATTCCGAGGGAAAGGTGTCTATTTATGTGTGTCTGACTTTGGCATGTATTTGTGCCAGGTTTTCTTCTTCTAGACAGATTCCATCCAAGCTAATGGGCTCGGTCAACCCATGAGTAGGTTGTACATCATAACAATTTTACCAGGGCTGAAGCCTTAATGCTTACTCTTTACATTTTCCAACTGCTGTGGGATTCTTAACGTGTGCAACTTGGACATGGCACCTCTTATTTTTCACCCCTATCTGAGAAGGATAGGTATAAGATCTCACTGCCCAAGTGATCAGAAGGTTGTGTAATAGCATTAGACTATATACTGTTCTTGGACAAATTTTAAGCCCTATTCTAGGGATGGATCTTGTACCTTATGAGACTGAGGCAGAAACAGTCACCTCTCAGCCATGGCTACCCACTAATAGTCTGATAGTTCTCTTCCGAATACAGCATCAACACTACAGTATGGAATAGTTCTAGAAATACAGCATCAACACTATAGTACAATAGTTCTGGAAATACAGCATCAACACTATAGTATGATAGTTCTCCTAGCAATACAGCATCAACACTATAATATGATAGTTCTCCTAGCAATACAGCATCAACACTATAGTATGATAGTTCTCCTAGCAATACAGCATCAACACTATAGTATGATAGTTCTCCTAGCAATACAGCATCAACACTATAGTGTGATAGTTCTCCTAGCAATACAGCATCAACACTATAGTGTGATAGTTCTCCTAGCAATACAGCATCAACACTATAGCGTGATAGTTCTCCTAGCAATACAGCATCAACACTATAGCGTGATAGTTCTCCTGGCAATACAGCATCAACACTATAGCGTGATAGTTCTCCTGGCAATACAGCATCAACACTATAGCATGATAATTCTCCTAGCAATACAGCATCAACACTATAGCATGATAATTCTCCTAGCAATACAGCATCAACACTATAGCATGATAATTCTCCTAGCAATACAGCATCAACACTATAGTATAATTCTCCTAGCAATACAGCATCAACACTATAGTATGATAATTCTCCTAGCAATACAGCATCAACACTATAGTATAATTATCCTAGCAATACAGCATCAACACTATAGTATGATAATTCTCCTAGCAATACAGCATCAACACTATAGTGTGATAGTTCTCCTAGCAATACAGCATCAACACTATAGTATGATAATTCTCCTAGCAATACAGCATCAACACTATAATATGATAGTTCTCCTAGCAATACAGCATCAACACTATAGTATGATAGTTCTCCTAGCAATACAGCATCAACACTATAGTACGATAGTTCTCCTAGCAATATAGCATCAACTTCATAGTACATTTCTAGAAATACAGCATCAACACTATAGTATGATAGTTCTCCTAGCAATACAGCATCAACACTATAGTATGATAGTTCTCCTAGCAATACAGCATCAACACTATAGTATGATAGTTCTCCTAGAAATACAGCATCAACACTATAGTGTGATAGTTCTCCTAGCAATACAGCATCAACACTATAGCATGATAATTCTCCTAGCAATACAGCATCAACACTATAGTATGATAATTCTCCTAGCAATACAGCATCAACACTATAGTATAATTCTCCTAGCAATACAGCATCAACACTATAGTATGATAATTCTCCTAGGAACACTATAGGGATAGTTCTAACAGCATCAACACTATAGTATGATAATTCTCCTAGCAATACAGCATCAACACTATAATATGATAGTTCTCCTAGCAATACAGCATCAACTCTATAGTATGATAGTTCTCCAAGCAATACAGCATCAACACTATAGTACGATAGTTCTCCTAGCAATATAGCATCAACTTCATAGTACATTTCTAGAAATACAGCATCAACACTATAGTATGATAGTTCTCCTAGCAATACAGCATCAACACTATAGTTCTCCTAGCAATACAGCATCAACAATATTATAGTTCTCCTAGCAACACAGTGTCAACAACACTATAGCATGATAGTTTTCCTATCATTAATACAGCATCAACAATATAGTTCTCCTAGCAATTGTGACGAAGTCTCCAGCTTCCCCATCATCTTTTGCTTAAATTGGGGAAGAATCCTTGTAAACCCCTTATGTAATTATAGAAGAATTTAATTGCGTTTTTATTCCTAGATATCTACGTATAGATAGTCCATGGCTATAGCATAAATCTACTGCAAATTGACGGTATTAGTTTAATATGAAATAATACGTTATAGTAGGATTGGGGGAGAGGCTGAATTTACAAAGTAGTGTACCCAGCCAAACATACAAATTTGGCTACGACTATTTTACAATTTGGTCGGATAAATTAAAGGAAACGAACTCCCTGGCACGACCACTTCCGGTCAGGAGAAAAATAGCTAACCTCGTTCTTTCGCAATCCAAAAGTCGGGGTAGACACATGCTAGTCACTAGGCTCTGAGAAAATACTTATAAAGTGTTAGAGTTTTATCTTTGGCACGTATTACGGCCATAAATATATTTAAGATATATTAGAGAGATTCCTAGAGCAGTGTTCGTACCCCAGTGTGGTCAGAAGATTAGAAGGGTAAGGAATAGTTATGTGTATCAATATAATATATTGCCGTGTGCGCCCGAGATTTCCGTGTGTAGTTAAAGTTGGAAACCGCCGATAATAGGTTATTTTACCTAATTATTTACCATAATAATTATTTTACCGACTAAACTCGATCGCGTATATTATACTTCGTACAGGTAGTTTACTAAACACAAAGAGTAAAGGGTAAAACGTAACTGTGTAGAAAATAACCTTTACATGAGGTTTAGACGAGGTGTAGCCGATTTGAGATAGTGGTAAACTTGATAAAGTCGGATAGAACCCAATTTTCGATTAGCCCTATAGCATAGACTAGGCCATACTAATCGAGCAGTAGTTTAGGGAAATAACATGAGGCCGTTTTATAGTGGTGATATTTCAAGGGGTGATAGGATTGCAAATACTTAAGTAATACTGATATTTCGATGCCGTGAAAATTTTAAAAAAAGAAAAAGTTACAAACCACGTTAAACCGGAATT
>JACEFZ010018671.1:0-58658 GCA_014155875.1 Cepaea nemoralis | reverse complement strand
CCGAGAAAATTATAATATTGCCATACGATTGTTATATTACTGTAGTATCTCCCTGGCAGTGCTAAGTACTTTAGTTTTGTCCCGCAAACCAAGTGCAATGAGTTACTACAGCTATGACAGGTATTGCAATCTTAGAATAGTAATTCCTTGTACTGTAGCGGTGCCCAGCCAATTCCAGTGTGAGTTAACACTACCGAGACAGTAGGGGTCCTACAGAAATTTGCAAGTACTGTAATTTTGTCCTGCCAAGTATTATGCCTGTGTCGGGTACTATAGTGTTAATGCAGAAATTTCCAAGTACTCTAGTGATGCCATTGTTATTGGAAGTACTGTAGTATTGCAAGGGTAAATAAAGTTCACAATGTTGCATGTTGCAACGGCAGTTCTGAATAAGTAAAGAACGGCTGAGACGCCCTAGACTGTGGTGCTAAACACCAATTGTTATAGAACAGTCGGCTGTCGGTGGTGATGTGGGTAGTACCATAGCAGGTGTCTTTACACAGAAGGACGTCAGAAAGTAGCACAATCATCAACATGTTATAGAACAGTCGGCTGTCGGTGGTGATGTGGGTAGTACCATAGCAGATGTTTTTACACAGAAGGACGTCAGAAAGTAGCACAATCATCAACATGTTATAGAACAGTCGGCTTGTCGGTGGTGATGTGGGTAGTACCAAAGCAGCTGCCTTGACACAGAAGGACGTCAGAAAGTAGCACAATCATCAACATGTGTTCACAAGTCTGCAGTATTGAATGGAGAAGAAGAACGTGAAAGACACGACGAATGTGGTTTTGTTTTTTAAATGAATAGCCAAAGGAAATCCTCGGCAACACACACACACACACACAGAGAGAGAGAGAGAGAGAGAGGAGAGAGAGAGAGAGAGAGAGAGAGAGAGAGAGAGAGAGAGACAGAGGCAGACAGAATGAGAGTGACAGAGCGAGGGGCAGACAGAGAGAAACACAGAGAGAAAGACAGATAGAGAAGAGTGAGTGAAGCGAGAGGGAGGGGAGAAAAGGTGAATGAGGGTGGACAGAGAGTGAAAGAGAGAGAAAGATCGATAGAGTGAGTGGGAGTGACAGAGAGAGGCAGACAAAGAGAGAGCGAGAGAGACAGAGAGAAGGAGTGGTAGTGACAGAGAGAAAGGCAGAGAGAGAGAGAGAGAGAGAGAGAGAGATGATAGAGAGAGGGTAAATAAAAGTGACTGAGAAAGAGTATGTATGTGTGAGAGAGTGTGTGAGTGAGAGTGGAGAGAGAGAAAGACAGAGAGAGAGAGAGATAGACAGACAGAATGAGAGTGACAGAGCGAGGGGCAGACAGAGAAAAAACACAGAGAGAAAGACAGATAGAGAAGAGTGAGTGAAAGCGAGAGGGAGGGGAGAAAAGGTGAATGAGGGGGACAGAGAGTGAAGAGAGAGAAAGATCGATAGAGTGAGGGGAGTGACAGAGAGAGGCAGACAAAGAGAGAGCGAGAGAGACAGAGAAAAGGAGTGGTAGTGACAGAGAGAAAGGCAGAGAGAGAGAGAAGAGAGAGAGAGAGAGAGAGATGATAGAGAGAGGGTAAATGAAAGTGACTGAGAAAGAGTATGTATGTGTGAGAGAGTGTGTGAGTGAGAGTGAGAGAGAGAGAAAGACAGAGAGAGAGAGAGATAGACAGACAGAATGAGAGTGACAGAGCGAGGGGCAGACAGAGAGAAACACAGAGAGAAAGAAGATAGAGAAGAGTGAGTAAAAGCGAGAGGGAGGGGAGAAAATGTGAATGAGAGTGACAGAGAGTGAAAGAGAGAGAAAGACGATAGAGTGAGTGGGAGTGACAGAGAGAGGCAGACAAAGAGAGAGCGAGAGAGAGACATAGAGAAGGAGTGGTAGTGACAGAGAAAAAGGCAGAAAAAGAGAGAGAGAGAGAGAGAGGAGAGAGAAGAGAGAGAGAGGAGAGAGGGGAAGAGAGAGAGAGAGGAGAGAGTAACTCACAGATGAAGGAAAGTGATCACACGCACCAACAATGAAATTCTAGGGAAGAGCAATACGCTTTGAGAAAGCGACCCAATAATACCGGCAGAGAAAGCGACCCATAATAGCGGCGGTAGAATCATGGGCCTCATGACGAAATTGAAGAGGGAGATCGAAGGGGGACTAATCCATATTTAAACCAGACAAGGCTGTGTGTGGTGAAGGGGTCAAAGTGTACTTGTGGCCCAAAATATCATAACGTCAGCAAGGATCAATGCTTCAACTCCCCCGTGCCCGCTTCTGCTCGTGGTTGTTGTTGTTCAAGTCTTCGAAAGTCTCAGAATTTTTTTTTTACTCTCCCCCCCACCAAGATCACTTGGCGAACATTCAAAATTGGTATCAGATGGGGAGGTACAACACAACATTGCCAGTTTAGAAGCCACATTGGTATATCTTTCATTATTTTGTATATTGTACTCATTTATTTTTGCCCGATGACGAGGGACACTTTTAATAAGGAAAGCTAATCCACAAGCAAAAATCAGTAAACGCATTAGAAGGGCAGCATGTAAAAGGACTACGCTTGAGCCCAAACTAGCGTACCAACCAAACATACAGGGATTTCGTCTTCATGTCATCTTCTGCGGTAGTTTTCCCCTGGCGCCCAAAACTACAACCACTGCGATAAACTTTCCCCTGGCGCCCAAAACTAAACCACTGCGGTAGCTTCCACTGGCGCCCAAAAAACAAAACCCCTGCGGTAGCTTCCCCTGGCGCCCCAAAAATACAACCACTGCGTAGCTTCCCCTGGCGCCCAAAAATACAACCACTGCGATAGCTTCCACTGGCGCCCAAAACTAACACTGGGTAGCTTCCACTGGCGCCCAAACCTACAACCACCGGGAGCTTCCCCTGGCGCCCAAAACTACAACCACTACGGTAGCTTTCCCCTGGCGCCCAAAACTACAACCCCTCGGTAGCTTCCATGGCGCCCAAAACTACAACCCTTGTGATAGCTTTCCCCTGGCGCCCAAAAATACAACCAATGTGATAGCTTCCACTGGCGCCCAAACTACAACCATACGGTGTTCCACTGGCCCCCAAAAATACAACCACTGCGATAGCTTCCAGGTGCGCAAAATACAATCACTGCGATAGCTTCCACTGGCCCCCAAAAACTAAACCACTGCGATAGTTCCCACTGGCGCCAAAACTACAACCACTGCGATAGCTTCCACTGGTGCGCAAAACTACAACCTGCGATAGCTTCCACTGGCGCCCAAAACTACAACCACTGCGATAGCTTACACTGGCGCCCAAAACTAAAACCCACGGCGGTAGTTTCCCACTGGCCCCCAAAACTAAAACCACTGCTAGCTTACACTGGCGCCCAAAACTACAACCACTGCGATAGCTTCCACTGGCCCCCAAAAACTACAACCACTGCGGTAGCTTTCACTGGCGCTCAAAACTAAAACCACTGCGGTAGCTTCCACTGGCCCCCAAAAAACTACACCACTGCGATAGCTTCCACTGGCGCCAAAACTAAAACCCACTGCGGTAGTTTCCACTGGCCCCCAAAAACTACAACCACTACGATAGCTTACACTGGCCCCCAAAAACTACAACCACTGCGATAGCTTACACTGGCCCCCAAAACTACAACCCTGCGGTAGCCACTGGCGCCCAAAATACAACCACTGCGGTAGCTTCCACTGGCCCCCAAAAACTACAACCACTGCGGTAGTTTCCACTGGCGCCCAAAACTACAACCACTGCGATAGCTTCCACTGGCGCCCAAAACTACAACCACTGCGATAGCTTCCACTGGCGCCCAAAACTAATACCACGGGCAATATTTTTAACACAATATCATTCTGTAATACGTAAAACCAAGCCGGGGTTACTGATTAACATTTGTAGAAGTTGAAAGAAGAAGGAATTAGAGAACAATGATACAGTACGATAAAAGCTTGGAAAAATGAGATTCGAACTGTTACTCCAAATGATGACAGCACCGAAGGGCATGTTGGCCTGGACATATACCTGGTCCAAACACATGTTTCTGCCCTATTTCTGCCCTTTTCCATAGCAGTGAAGAAATACAAGACATTGTTAACATAGAAGTAAAGCACGGATTTGATATATTGTCTGTCTAGAGATCCTATTTTAAGATGTGAATGATCAATGGGAAATGAAGAATTCAATCTGTTTGGCTGCAGAAAAAAATATTCCAAAATTAAGGAAAGTGGGTCGTAAGAAATGAATGACTGAAGACATTTTACAACTAATGGAAACAAGAAGAAACCACAAAAATAATCCTGCCAAATATAAAGACATACACAGAAAAGTCAGAAATTATGTAAGGAGGCAAAAGAAGCATGCTTGAGAAAAATTGCATAGAAATTAAAACACCATACAGTAAAAATACCACATTAATACACAAAAGAATTCAGGAACTTACTAATAAAAGAACATGTACATCAACAGGCTGCCTAAAAACAAAAGATAGAAAAATTATAATAGAAAAAGATGAAATTTTACATGTATGGTCAGATTATGTAAAAAACACATTTATGATGATAATAGAAAAGAACGAACACACACACACCCACCCACACACACACATCCACCCACCCACACACACACACACACACACACACACACACACACGTACGCACGCACGCACGCACACACACACACACGCATGACAATGAGCTAGTGGTCTTATTGTGTTTTAGTATGTTATTACAATGTCTCTCTACTGACTCTCGACGTTCTGTGGCTTAGGGGTAGTGAGCACAGTTTCACAATCCCGACATCCCGGCTTCGAATTCAGCCGCAGACTATTTGGGAGATGATCGCTTTGTGTTGATATTTCACATTGGTATGAGCTTCGGCCGTTCAGAAAGCAATTGTAGTCTACGGACCATGACATTGTCTGGAGAGTCACAAATAGCAAATAAACGTTTGTGTTGATTGCCACGTCCTGACTGTAACGGACATGAAACTAACTTTATCTACTGTCTACACCATTCACAACCACGGGCTGTAGAGCTGCTTTTGCACTAAGCACCGTCGACAATCGAATACCAAGTACTGTAATGGCACCAAGTATTGTATTCGCGCCGAGAATTATAATATTGCCATACGATTGTTATATTACTGTAGTATCTCCCTGGCAGTGCTAAGTACTTTAGTGTTGTCCCGCCAAACCAAGTGCAATGAGTTACTACAGCTATGACAGGTATTGCAATCTTAGAATAGTAATTCCTTGTACTGTAGCGGTGCCCAGCCAATTCCAGTGTGAGTTAACACTACCGAGACAGTAGGGGTCCTACAGTAATTGCAAGTACTGTAATTTTGTCCTGCCAAGTATTATGCCTGTGTCGGGTACTATAGTGTTAATGCAGTAATTCCAAGTACTCTAGTGATGCCATTGTTATTGGAAGTACTGTAGTATTGCAAGGGTAAATTAAAGTTCACAATGTTGCATGTTGCAACGGCAGTTCTGAATAAGTAAAGAACCGGCTGAGACGCCCTAGACTGTGGTGCTAAACACCAATTGTTATAGAACAGTCGGCTGTCGGTGGTGATGTGGGTAGTACCATAGCAGGTGTCTTTACACAGAAGGACGTCAGAAAGTAGCACAATCATCAACATGTTATAGAACAGTCGGCTGTCGGTGGTGATGTGGGTAGTACCATAGCAGATGTCTTTACACAGAAGGACGTCAGAAAGTAGCACAATCATCAACATGTTATAGAACAGTCGGCTGTCGGTGGTGATGTGGGTAGTACCAAAGCAGCTGCCTTGACACAGAAGGACGTCAGAAAGTAGCACAATCATCAACATGTGTTCACAAGTCTGCAGTATTGAATGGAGAAGAAGAACGTGAAAGACACGACGAATGTGGTTTTGTTTTTTAAATGAATAGCCAAGGAAATCCTCGGCAACACCACACACACACACACAGAGAGAGAGAGAGAGAGAGAGAGAGAGAGAGAGAGAGAGAGAGAGAGAGAGAGAGAGAGACAGAGGCAGACAGAATGAGAGTGACAGAGCGAGGGGCAGACAGAGAGAAACACAGAGAGAAAGACAGATAGAGAAGAGTGAGTGAAAGCGAGAGGGAGGGGAGAAAAGGTGAATGAGGGTGACAGAGAGTGAAAGAGAGAGAAAGATCGATAGAGTGAGTGGGAGTGACAGAGAGAGGCAGACAAAGAGAGAGCGAGAGAGACAGAGAGAAGGAGTGGTAGTGACAGAGAGAAAGGCAGAGAGAGAGAGAGAGAGAGAGAGAGAGATGATAGAGAGAGGGTAAATGAAAGTGACTGAGAAAGAGTATGTATGTGTGAGAGAGTGTGTGAGTGAGAGTGAGAGAGAGAGAAAGACAGAGAGAGAGAGAGATAGACAGACAGAATGAGAGTGACAGAGCGAGGGGCAGACAGAGAGAAACACAGAGAGAAAGACAGATAGAGAAGAGTGAGTGAAAGCGAGAGGGAGGGGAGAAAAGGTGAATGAGGGTGACAGAGAGTGAAAGAGAGAGAAAGATCGATAGAGTGAGTGGGAGTGACAGAGAGAGGCAGACAAAGAGAGAGCGAGAGAGACAGAGAGAAGGAGTGGTAGTGACAGAGAGAAAGGCAGAGAGAGAGAGAGAGAGAGAGAGAGAGAGAGATGATAGAGAGAGGGTAAATGAAAGTGACTGAGAAAGAGTATGTATGTGTGAGAGAGTGTGTGAGTGAGAGTGAGAGAGAGAGAAAGACAGAGAGAGAGAGAGATAGACAGACAGAATGAGAGTGACAGAGCGAGGGGCAGACAGAGAGAAACACAGAGAGAAAGACAGATAGAGAAGAGTGAGTGAAAGCGAGAGGGAGGGGAGAAAATGTGAATGAGAGTGACAGAGAGTGAAAGAGAGAGAAAGATCGATAGAGTGAGTGGGAGTGACAGAGAGAGGCAGACAAAGAGAGAGCGAGAGAGAGACATAGAGAAGGAGTGGTAGTGACAGAGAGAAAGGCAGACACAGAGAGAGAGAGAGAGAGAGAGAGAGAGAGAGAGAGAGAGAGAGAGAGAGAGAGAGAGAGAGAGAGAGAGAGTAACTCACAGATGAAGGAAAGCTGATCACACGCATCTTCAACAACTGAAATTCTAGGGAAGAGCAATACGCTTTGAGAAAGCGACCCAATAATACCGGCAGAGAAAGCGACCCCATAATAGCGGCGGTAGAATCATCGGCCTCATGACGAACATTGAAGAGGGAGATCGAAGGGGGACTAATCCATATTTAAACCAGACAAGGCTGTGTGTGGTGAAGGGGTCAAAGTGTACTTGTGGCCAATATATCATAACGTCAGCAATGGATCAATGCTTCAACTCCCCCGTGCCCGCTTCTGCTCGTGGTTGTTGTTGTTCAAGTCTTCGAAAGTCTCAGAATTTATTTTTACTCTCCCCTCCACCAAGATCACTTGGCGAACATTCAGAAATATTGGTATCTGAGATGGGGAGGTACAACACAACATTGCCAGTTTAGAAGCCACATTGGTATATCTTTCATTATTTATGTATATTGTACTCATTTATTTATTTGCCTGATGACGAGGGACACTTGTAATAAGGAAAGCTAATCCACAAGCAAAAATCAGTTAATCGCATTAGAAGTGGCAGCATGTAAAAGGACTACGCTTGAGCCCAAAACTAGCGTACGCAACACAAACATACATGTATTTCGTCTTCATGTCATCTTCTGCGGTAGTTTCCACTGGCGCCCAAAACTACAACCACTGCGATAGCTTCCACTGGCGCCCAAAACTACAACCACTGCGGTAGCTTCCACTGGCGCCCAAAACTACAACCACTGCGGTAGCTTCCACTGGCGCCCAAAACTACAACCACTGCAGTAGCTTCCACTGGCGCCCAAAACTACAACCACTGCGATAGCTTCCACTGGCGCCCAAAACTACAACCACTGCGATAGCTTCCACTGGCGCCCAAACCTACAACCACTCGGTAGCTTCCACTGGCGCCCAAAACTACAACCACTACGGTAGCTTCCACTGGCGCCCAAAACTACAACCACTCGGTAGCTTCCACTGGCGCCCAAAACTACAACCATTGTGATAGCTTCCACTGGCGCCCAAAACTACAACCAATGTGATAGCTTCCACTGGCGCCCAAAACTACAACCACTACGGTAGCTTCCACTGGCGCCCAAAACTACAACCACTGCGATAGCTTCCACTGGTGCGCAAAACTACAATCACTGCGATAGCTTCCACTGGCGCCCAAAACTACAACCACTGCGATAGCTTCCACTGGCGCCCAAAACTACAACCACTGCGATAGCTTCCACTGGTGCGCAAAACTACAACCACTGCGATAGCTTCCACTGGCGCCCAAAACTACAACCACTGCGATAGCTTACACTGGCGCCCAAAACTACAACCACGGCGGTAGCTTCCACTGGCGCCCAAAACTACAACCACTGCGATAGCTTACACTGGCGCCCAAAACTACAACCACTGCGATAGCTTCCACTGGCGCCCAAAACTACAACCACTGCGGTAGCTTTCACTGGCGCTCAAAACTACAACCACTGCGGTAGCTTCCACTGGCGCCCAAAACTACAACCACTGCGATAGCTTCCACTGGCGCCCAAAACTACAACCACTGCGGTAGCTTCCACTGGCGCCCAAAACTACAACCACTACGATAGCTTACACTGGCGCCCAAAACTACAACCACTGCGATAGCTTACACTGGCGCCCAAAACTACAACCACTGCGGTAGCTTCCACTGGCGCCCAAAACTACAACCACTGCGGTAGCTTCCACTGGCGCCCAAAACTACAACCACTGCGGTAGTTTCCACTGGCGCCCAAAACTACAACCACTGCGATAGCTTCCACTGGCGCCCAAAACTACAACCACTGCGATAGCTTCCACTGGCGCCCAAAACTAATACCACTGGGCAATATTTTTAACACAATATCATTCTTGTAATACGTAAAACCAAGCCGCGGTTACTGATTAACATTTGTAGAAGTTTGAAAGAAGAAGGAATTAGAGAACAATTGATACCAGTAACGATAAAAGCTGTGGGAACACTGAGATTCGAACCTGTTACCTCCAAATGATGACAGCACCGAAGGAGCATGTTGGCCTGGACATACTACCATGGTCCTAAACACATGTTTCTGTCCTATTTCTGTCCTATTCCATAGCAGTGAGGTCGGATGGCTGACGAATGTCTGGGTATGAATTGTGTCCATATTCCATAGCTATGAGATCGGATGGCTGACGAATGTCTGGGTATGAATTGTGTCCATATTCCATAGCTGTGAGATCGGAAGGCTGACGAATGTCTGGGTATGAATTGTGTCCATATTCCATAGCTGTGAGGTCGGATGGCTGACGAATGTCTGGGTATGAATTGTGTCCATATTCCATAGCTATGAGATCGGATGGCTGACGAATGTCTGGGTATGAATTGTGTCCATATTCCATAGCTGTGAGATCGGAAGGCTGACGAATGTCTGGGTATGAATTGTGTCCATATTCCATAGCTGTGAGGTCGGATGGCTGACGAATGTCTGGGTATGAATTGTGTCCATATTCCATAGCTGTGAGATCGGAAGGCTGACGAATGTCTGGGTATGAATTGTGTCCATATTCCATAGCTGTGAGGTCGGATGGCTGACGAATGTCTGGGTATGAATTGTGTCTATATTCCATAGCTGTGAGATCGGATGGCTGACGAATAGAATGTCTGGGTATGAATTGTATCCATATTCCGTAGCTGTGAGATCGGATGGCTGACGAATGTCTGGGTATGAATTTTGTCCATATTCCATAGCCGTGAGATCGGATGGCTGACGAATGTCTGGGTATGAATTGTGTCCATATTCCATAGCTGTGAGATCGTATGGCTGACGAATGTCTGGGTATGAATTGTGTCCATATTCCATAACTGTGAGATCGGATGGCTGACGAATGTCTGGGTATGAATTGTGTCCATATTCCATAGCTGTGAGATCGGATGGCTGACGAATGTCTGGGTATGAATTGTGTCCATATTCCATAGCCGTGAGATCGGATAGCTGACGAATGTCTGGGTATGAATTGTGTCCATATTCCATAGCTGTGAGATCGGATGGCTGACGAATGTCTGGGTATGAATTGTGTCCATATTCCGTAGCCTTGAGTACAGGTGGCTGGGTATCAGTTCTATACTTATTCCGTAGCTGTAGGTTTCTGTGGGTGACGAATGTTTGGGTATGAATTATGTCCATATTCCATAGCTGTAGATTCATGTGGGTTACGGAAAAAAAAGACTGGTGATGACATCTAGTGTAGGGTGTCTAGCCGGTCCTGGATTGCTGTCGTTTGAATGAAGTGGCGATGTGCTTACAGTTTTTTCGTGTTTCTATTGACAAGTGTGTGCTTTTACTTCTCGCCTTATCCCCTGCCTGTGCCAAGCAATCCCTCAGAATGTATTAGTACACACTAATGCAAAAGGTTCATAGGTCGCCCACCGATACATATCACGTAAGTGCAAATAAGGAATTCATGAAACCTACTGTTACAGGCACATAACATATCATGAGGAGAGTTTTCAAGGAGAGGTTATGTTATTTTATTATTGCATTAGATCTAACGACGTGATGCCTTGCTTATTTATGCGATGACCTGATAATGTATTGGCATTAGTAATATTAACAATAATGAATACGTTAGAGAAGAGCGATTTTAATAATTGATAGATGAATAAATGGAAAGGGGCAAAACGTGCAGCATCAAAGAGAATAACTAAATACACATTAAAAACAGATAAATAGAATAATAGTCATTCATCAGGGAGGTAGCGTGCAATCACATGCCCAGAGAACACCAGATATATGTACAAAACACGTGTTGTGTCCTCTTCGTATCTAGCGAACCCAGTGCATATCGATGAGTCGCGGTTTTAAAATGCAACACGCAGAATAAATATTTTTCATCCTTTATTAAAGCAACCCATTCAGGGCCCTACTGTTTGTGTTGATTCCTGAAAGTACACAAATCAAAGCTGTTGTACTTTCCTGTTGGTGAGTGACAGATAGCTCGTACACGCTCTTGCTTCAATGTTTACAGAGAACACCTAAACGAAGCCATTTCTTCGCATTTCCGAAACTTCACAGACCAGACTGTTTCTGATTTACAAATCAATATTCATGACAATGTTGCAACGAATGGGAAGATTTGTCGAGTGCTGGTACTGTAGAATGGCGGCAAGCCGCACAAAGGGACGCCACAACGACTAGAGAACAATTGTAAACAGCGACGTGGTTCCACAGAAATGTCTCAGCTATATGGTAGATACAGAGTCGTCTTATGGCAGTGCTAGTATGTGTGGGGTTGTGATCAGCTACAAGAACATGATAGTAAACTCCGGACTTAAGAGCTAAGGCTCAGTCTCCGGGATAAATCACCAACCTGACTGGCACCTTGCTGTCTTGACAGTTTAAAGTTTGTTACATTGTGCTTCAAAAACAGACATAATAACTTCTCCATAGCACAAAGCCTAAGCTGAATTGTAGAGACCACGTGTTGCCCATGCAGCATGATCCCTCTCTCGGCCTGTCTAGTGTACTCCAGAGGAAAGGTAACAACCAATACATCTGGAAAAACACAATGGTATACTAAACCAAGACCAACTCAACACATCTCAGACGAGACATTAGGCTCACACCGACAACTGACATCCCCACCCCAAGGCCATCCCTTAAATGAGCAATGTAGACCAGCAGCCAGTGTGCATATCGGGGTAGATCGTCCACCCTTAATAGCCTAGAGTGTTGGGCACTCTTTCGGTAGCTGTGGTTGTCTTGATTTTTCGGAAACAAGAGTGCCACATGAAGCGTCTGAGTTTAACTATCATCTGACTACAGTTATTAGGACCTGATATGTGCATTTCCATTGATAATTAATTGTATGAGCGATTCTCGAGACAGTTCAATAGTGCGCCTTCCTCGGCAAGTGTGGGTGTACATGCAGGATTGCGTTATCAGCTGCGTACCTGAATGGTCTAGCGTGGTGGTATCCGCCTTCTGGCTCGTAGATGTGATGCACCGAAATAACCTCAACAGTTTTAACACTGAGAGATGCAACAAAGGCGGAACTAGAAACGATCGAGAACTTTAGGACAGTTTAGAATTTGCAAAAGAAACAGATGTAGTAGTAGATGTTTGCTAGCACAGTTGAAGCAGCAATGAAGTGGAAGTTAAAGGAGAACACACACAACAACATTAAACAGAAACAACACGCAGCTATAGAAACACAAAACCTCACCGATTAAAATAAAAAGCGTCATGGATTCGATACAGGAAACAAGTGTACATAGACCCTCCACCAACTTGGTACACTAGACAAAGTGTCTACACTAGCCAGACTATTACACACTTGATCTGGCCAGAATTTGGGAAACTCGACGGACATAGTGTACACTGAGGCTATATCATCTAGCAGTCTAAGAAAGGGGCTATGGCCAGACAGGTCGATCCACAACCACGGGATTGAGTGCACTTCAACCGCCGCCATGTTCGTTACAATACTAGCTCCAGGCTTGCTTATTCTACACACGTAGGCCAGGCATGTCATAGATTTATTTATTCTTCACACATAGGTCAGATATGTCATAGATGTCATAGATTTATTTATTCTACACACATAGGTCAGACATGTCATAGATTTCTTTATTCTACACACATAGGTCAGACATGTCATAGATTTATTTATTCTACACACATAGGTCAGACATGTCATAGATTTCTTTATTCAACACACATAGGTCAGACATGTCAAATATTTATTTATTCTACACACATAGGTCAGACATGTCATAGATTTCTTTATTCAACACACATAGGTCAGACATGTCATAGATTTATTTATTCTTCACACATAGGTCAGACATGTCATAGATTTATTTATTCTACACACATAGGTCAGACATGTCATCGATTTATTTATTCTACACACATAGGTCAGACATGTCATAGATTTCTTTATTCTATACACATAGGTCAGACATGTCATAGATTTATTTATTCTACACACGTAGGCCAGGCATGTCATAGATTTATTTATTCTTCACACATAGGTCAGACATGTCATAGATTTCTTTATTCAACACACATAGGTCAGACATGTCATAGATTTATTTATTCTACACACATGGGTCAGACATGTCATAGATTTATTTATTCTACACACATAGGTCAGACATGTCATAGATTTCTTTATTCTACACACATAGGTCAGACATGTCATAGATTTCTTTATTCAACGCACGTAAGTCATACATGCCCCAGGTTTATTTATTCAGCACACGTAAGTCAGACATGTCCCAGATTGATTTATTCAACGTACGTAGGTCAGACATGTCATATATTTGTTTATTCAACGCACTTAATTCAGACATGTCAACATGGTGGATATGCTTGCAGATCTACAAATTGATGGGAAAGACATTAGACTTATGAAGAACATATGTTGGAAACAACAAGCTGCAATAAGGATTGATAATGAAGTGGGACAGTATCAGCCAATTAAGAGAGGTGTTAGGCAGGGATGTGTGATGTCTCCAGATCTTTTTTCCCTATACAGTGAAAATATTTTCAGAAATGTAGAGGATATAAATGGAATCAGCATTGGAGGACGAAACATCAATAACATTAGATATGCAGATGATACAGTATTGATTGCAGACAATGCGCAGGACCTGCAACAATTAGATGCGGTTGTTGTACACAGTGAGCAGCTGGGATTAGAATTAAATTGTAAAAAGACTCAGGTTATGGTCGTCACTAGGAAGGAAGAAGTGCCACAATGTAATATACAAGTAAATGGAAATATTCTTCAACAAGTGAATCGGTACAACTATCTTGGAACAGTCATAACATCTGATGGGAGATGCCTTGAAGAGATTAGAACAAGAATCGCCATGGCGAAAGTAGCCTTTAGCAAGATGAAAAACATTCTGACCAATAAAAAGATGTCAATTGAAACGAGAAAAAGAGTGTTGAGGGGATACATAGAGCCTGTTCTTTTGTATGGATGTGAAACTTGGACAATGGGCAGTCAAGCTGAAAAACATCTGATGGCTGCAGAAATGTGGTTTCTGAGGAAAATGCAAAGAATACCATGGACAGACAGAAAAACCAATGACCAAGTACTACAGGAGACAAATGAACATCGTAAACTGATTAGAGAAATTAGACGTAGACAGTCAAAATTTTTTGGACATGTTATGAGAAGAAATGGATTGGAGAACTTGGTGACAACTGGCAAGATCGAAGGGAACAGACCAAGAGGCAGACCGAGAGGAAAATACCTGGCTGGCTTGGCCACATGGCATGGACGAGACAGGAACACTGAGCTGATCCACGACACTGGTGATCGAGTGAAATGGCGAGTCATGACAGCCCACGCTTTCCGGCATGGCACATGATTGATTGATTGATTGAATTCAGACATGTCCAAGGTTTGTTTAGTTTACACACATAGGTCAGATATGTTTATTCAACACACATAAATCAATTATATTTATTCTACACACATAGGTCAGATATGTTTATTTAACACGCAAAGGTAAGATTTTTTTTATTTAACACACAAAGGTGAGATATGTTTATTCTACACACATAGGTCAGTTATGTTTATTTAACACACATAGGTCAGATGTGTTTATTTAACACACAAAGGTCAGATATGTTTATTTAACACACATAGGTCAGATATGTTTATTTAACACACAAAGGTCAGATATGTTTATTCTACACACATAGGTCAGATATGTTTATTTAGCACACAAAGGTAAGATATGTTTATTCTACACACATAGGTCAGATATGTTTATTTCACACACAAAGGTGAGATATGTTTATTCTACACACATAGGTCAGATATGTTTATTTAACACACATAGGTCAGATATGTTTATTTAATACACATAGGTCAGATATGTTTATTCTACACACATAGATGTGGGATGTGGATTTTAATTCCTGAGAATAATTCGTTAAAATGTCTAGGGGGTTTTATTGATTCTCTGTCACTGGTAAGAATGCAGGGTGATCCGGGATATTTACCACAAATCCCAGGAGGAAAGAGTTCCATCCTTGAAACAATGGCATCTGTGTGTAGGTTTCCCTTCCCACTTCATCACCCTTTAAATTAACTATAGATGCTAGAAGGATATTGATTGCTCACAACATATAAACAACCACTTGTTGGACACCACATTTACTTGATGTACACAACACTTTTGGACAAACAGTTCAGGTATTAACTCAAGATCTGCAGTTACATATATAGGTGTAATAAACACTATGCATTTTCAGACAGGCATGGGAATGATATGCAGTATTACAACATAGTACCCAGTGACCCCAGAAAAAAACAAGGTTATTACAAACAACATAACAACCACAAATTGGGTCTACTTTCATTTTCCCTCATGATTAAGGCAAATAAAGATAGTAAATAGAACCCAAAATAACATGTTTCTGACACCTTTTACCATTCTCTCATTGTTAAAAATAATGAGTTGGTGTCAAAATACTATACCATCTATATACCATTGGGAAAAAAACTACTGACCTGTTACCTTCAGAAAACAAAAACCAACATATAAACAGCATTTTGTACTAATTAATTAATTAATCGAGTCTATCTCCTGGTGTGCGGTTATGGGTCCACCTTTGCTGTCGATTAGATCCTTTTCCCCATTATCTGGGTACCGAATTAATGCACTCAGTTATGTTCTTACTATTTAGTCACTGGTAATTGGCTGGTGCAAATCATACTTTATAATCCAAACTAGAAATTACACACAATCACAAATCCCTCTGCGGGCTAGAATATTCGAGTACTCTGTTGCAGTAGGCTCGGTGTCTTTTTTTTTGAAATTTGGGGCCTCAGGTTGGTCTAACTTTCCGGAATTTCCACTTAAGCTCTGCAGAAGGTACTTTACCATCTCACCATACATGGTGCCAAGTAGACGTCCATTCAGCTTCTCTGCTTTTAATATCAGAATCCCAAGTAGTTCAACAAAGATTTTACACCCACCAAGTCGCGAGTCTATAACCCATGGCATTTAGGTTGACATTGGACCAGCAAAGAGTTAGTCGTTGTTATCTAGTCCAGTGTAGAACTTTATATGACTGAGAGGCGTCTCATGGTAGTATCTGTGACTAGGGCCACAATTGATCTATACCTACATATATGCACAGATGAATGAATCCAGCACAGTAACAGGTTTGCAAACAATTGGATGATTCCTCTTGTTGCTGATGTAGAGACATTTAGCTGCTTTCATATGGTCTTTTATCTGATGGTGTTCAGGGTTTGGAACCTTGAGGTAATCTGGTTTCGTAGTTATGTTTCAGATGATATTAAGTTTGTACCTTGGTTGTATTGGCTTATGTGGTTCAGTGTCTTCTCCCATTTTGAGTTGGTGTTCATAGCTAGAACTTGGGGTTGCATGGCTGAAACCTTATGTTTGCCTTTTGCAGCTGTGAGATGTTCTTTCGAAGACTTATCCATTGTGGATATTAACTTGGTAATCCAACCAACAGTTGAAGGGCTTTCACTGTTGCTAGGTTTAGTAACTTGTAGGATTGTCCCATAGTTTCACTGATTTTGCTGAGTGATAAGGCTTATAGGTGATACTTCTCAGACGTAAAGCAGACGATACACTGTTGTCCGTTACTCTGTTGATCTTCATCTTTGTAGATTATTAGATCTTGAAGTCCACATGTGGGATGTTCCGTCAGTTGTCTTCTAATTTATCTGTTGCTCGCTATGGAGCTATTGAGCGCCGCAGTAAACATTGAGGTATGGCTAGATCCAGACTATGGTTTGGACATTCACTTTATGGCTGTTTACCCAGGATCCAGTGTTAGTGATATAGTCCCACCAAATTCAACCACCACCTGCTTCTCTTCTATAGAAAAGGGATGACAAGAATACAACACTAGCATTAACCTACTGTGTTATGGTAACAGGTTTACAACACAATTACAAACACAAATACAAAACAACAAGGGGAGAAGGGGAAAGGAGTGGGTGTCCATGTTCCACTGTCCCTCATTGCTGAGTAGAGCCATTCTGACTCTTCATAGTGAGTAAGGTATTTTCTCACTTATATTTTGTTCTGTTGTTACTGGGGACTATTGGATGGGTGAAGTCATTCTGTCCATCCAACATGTTGATATTGTCTCTCTCATTACTTGAAGAGAATAGCCTATACAGAATCCCTGTGGTTTCTAATGCCGCGTCTTCATTTCGGCACTATAATCATCACTAGGTCAAGACTATTCACCATTGGCTCCTTAAGTACTGACATACATATGTATTCTTACATCAACATCCTCTAATCCCAAGGTGCAACATTAAAATGTATATTCCCACAGTAAAAAGTAACAATCAGCACAAAGAAAATTCTCATACCAGAAAAAAACATACCTGTACATTTCTCTGATATTAAGTACATGATAATCATACATAATAATCATAATGATGATGCAGGGAGCCTAGGTTTTTGAATTATCTTCATGAACTAAAACATCCATTGTTTCCCCACTGCGTACAGCACCTGAGGATAGTAATCGCTGTGATATGTTTTGCCAATGACTGCTATTATTCGGAGGGTATTTATAAGAATAACTTATGCCGCATGGTCCAGTCTTCTGAATATTGCAAGCAATTTATTCACATCAATCTTCGCTTCTGTTTCTACTACGGTGAGGTGATGCGGAAGTGAATCCTATCCGAACATACATTTACATCACGCGTTTCATTGTTCATGAATTTATATTCAAACATGGCCTGTCCCTAACACTATTTTATGAAATGATTATATGTTCACCCTCATATGGAGTGGTTACTAATCTGTTAACAAAAGAATGGTACTAAAATTTAGCACTATATTTCCAAGTTACAGATTATAATGTGGCAAAATATTTTATCCCCTGACTAAGTACGAGTCAGGAATATTCGTAATCATTTATATGTCCCCGCATGGATAAAACACCTTTCTATAGTACATAGATTATTTGCAGATTTCTAAGCATAAATAGTGAGATATTGTTCACAGTGCCTAGAAGTTTTAACATAGGAATATGAAATTGACAGACACTAGTTCTTTACTATGAAGCATGAATCAGGGGTCTGCTCCTACATTGAGAAAATCTCTAGAATGTGTTTCAGACATGAGAGTTGATACTTTACAGTACACATAATATTCATAGATTATAGCACTACTAGTGAGATATAAGTTCATAATGCCTATACAAGATATTAACATATGGATTTGAAATTGTAAGACATAGGAAAAATTACAGCGTGGCGCCCACCTGTGTTTCCCTAGTAAACATCATCCAGCCTGGTTTAAGAGAATTGTAACTAATTCTTAATTAAACATACTGGTTTATGTAATACATAAATATCTTTTAATAATGTAGATAACATACCAATAGCTTGAAGAGAATCATGGTTTGAAAGGCAACATGCCTTCTCCCCGAAGGGAAAACTTTTACATGTCTGTTCTTTGTGTCGTACTGACCAAAATGGCTACACTGGCCTTTTTTTTACAATCAGTCGACGACTGTTGGCCAGGTATGTAGGCCAAAATAAGGCCAAATTAATTAAGCTGCCACGGTCAGTCTATCGTTGTTTTATTTTCTCCTACATTAAGTAAGTTACTTAAACAGTAATTGTAAGGGTTTGAGTATTTTTTAGGGAGTCCATAAATAGGAAAGGGTAGGGACGTTTTTATTATACCACACGCCTCCCCAATTTAAGACATTTATTTCTTTCAGAAATTAAATGGTCGAGTAGTACTCTACAATTTCCGTCTTTACATTGACTCCCCTAGTATCCATCCCTTATTACTTTACTACTACCTTTCTTTCCTATATTAAAATCTACCAGAGCCCCGCCCATTTTCTTCTAGTCACGACAACTGGCATAACCCTAATGGATTATTTCTCTTTTAGTGAAAGATTGTAGCACCCTCTCCACTGTTGTCGGCTATTGTTTGAAATATGAGTGGTTATCTGATAATTTGTTACTTTCAAGTACTAGTTTGTCTGCATCAAACCGACTTTTTGAAACAATTGAGATATCATCATTAAGCTTGATTTCTCTCTCATTAGATTATCAATCTTGAGATTATGTTAAAACCGACGGTTAATTCTGCGTCTATTGATAGCATATTAAATTTGCCCGTCTCCCTGTAAGTTAGACGTTTGTTTTAACTATAGATCTGATATTTAAAGGAAGCTAAAGATGGTTCCTGTTGAAATACATTTTCATCCAACACATCATGTGTTTGGGTTATAAGTCGAGTTATGGGATTTTCCGATCAGTTTTGATAATTACTGATTAGAGTGGTGTCCCTTTCTCTTGCGGGTTTACCCGGAGAATCTCGCCTAACATGTAAACAAGGTCCAACTTTTCTAGATTTCCGCTCTGAACCGAATATTACGGGGAACATGAATCTATCAGAAATGAAGTAATTCTTAGCTTACTCTCTCTGCTTTTCCTTCTAACCTAGATCTATTTTACGCTAGAATCCTTATTAGTAATTCTAACTGATGTGTTTGAGTTTCACTCTGTATTTGTTGCTTTGGTGTTGAATTACGAGCAATTTTGCGTCGCTTGGCGTACATTGATCGTCGTCTGCTTCCCTCCCGGTTTTTAGACTATTTTCAACTTAGCAACATCCATTTGTATGTAGGTTCAGACGTAATGTCTCCTACCATATATAATCAGTTCAGTGAGAAGTTAAAAGCCCCTTTTATGTTTCCTGTGATAGTCTTCCAGACAATCAAGTTGCTGGTTCACTTTCCAGTTATGGATGTGGATTACTTAGTCTTAGTAAATTTACTGTTACATCTGTATATCCCTCTCATACTGGCGTCTCCTGAGTTGTGTCCTCAGGATAACAGATAAGGTACTCTTAATGTTTCTCTCCAGTTTTGTTTTCATCCGTTTAATACGTGGAAACTCTGGATTTATTTAGATTGACTAAGGTCTATCTTTGAACTGTTATATAATTGACTAGCTGGATTCCTGATTGAAATTCCTACTCTAGTAAATATCAAGCAATTCTTCAGCTATCTGCTCCAATTTGCTTGGTTTTTACACAGCTATATTCCATTTTCCTAGCATGGGTTCACTGTATAAGTTTTAGGCGTTTCCCCTGTCTTCACGTCAAGGAGTTCGTCCTATTTATAAACAGCATCTATTTCAAGAGTTGTTTATTTAATTCTTGCTTTTACTGATTCGTATCAGTTATTTAAGCTAATCTCTGTTAGTCTGGATCTGCTTTCACATATTTAATGCTGGCATATAATCCTAGTCAGAACTGAGATGTAGAAATATGTTTCGCCTTGCGATTGATTTCTGATTCATCTACCTATTAGTAGACTTTGAGCATTATCTAGAATTTAGTTACTCGGTTAGTTTTAAAGAAAATACAATTGAGTCGCGCGCCTCTATTGTACCACTTATTTTTGCCCTTCTTAATTCTTCCCTTATGAGAATATTAATGTTAGTTAGGCAATTATTGAAATAACTTTACGTAAGCTAATCGCTAACTAAAAGCTGTTTCATTCCTCTTTTTGATGAGGATTTCTCATTGTGAACATTTCACTTAATGAGAATTAAACTGGAAATTCCAATTTATTAGTTAATTCTTTAATTATACCTCCTACATGCCTATATGGTCTGTTTCCGCTACCATTAATAATGGAATCGGGGTGGATAATTTAAAGAAATACCTTATATTCTGTTGGGTCAGTAAGTGAGTTGATCAGTTTCACTTACATCACCAGGTGAATATTTTGGTTGACCCTATTTATTAACATATGGGCAATCTGAGTTAGTTAATAATACTACTCATATCACCGGTGGAGTAGAATAAGTGTCGGTATGGCTTTTCTTCCTAAGTATCCATCATTTATTCACTTTACTTTACTACCGGTGTTGTAGAACATGTTATGTCATATGAAAAAAAGGATTAAATTAGGGTGCCCCTAAATACTGCAAATTCTTACAATATTCCTTCCCTTCCATTAACTATGTCTACATTTTTGCAAGTGGTGGTTTTGGCCTTACCATTAGTTCATTTACTTTAGTTACTGCTATTTTCCCCTGGTTTAATTCATCTCTCAGGTATTATTTAGTGTACTACTGAATCATTTGTTGATTAAATTTTTCCCTTAAAAAAAATTTATTGGATTTTTAACTTATCTGTCCTAATTATCTATACAATTGTCTATCACTCTCTGCTGCCTTGGTAACTTTTCAATATTACATGAATTATACAAGCAGATCAAGCATGAAAATACAATGATAATCAATGACAAAATAATTAATTAACACATGATTCATATGTAGGAACATAAACCTTATGGATACATAATATAGTAGTGTGTTCATGACTACACCACTTTTAAACCATTTAAAGAGAATATCAGAGTAGTAGAACCATACCTCAAACGGGAATGACTATGAATTCTAAACATTCACTGAATTACCTATCTTATGTGAGTTACCATCCAGAGACCTTACTACTGGAGGTTCATTACTGGACTTAGTTTCCCATCAATAAGATATAAAATATGAGTTTTTAAAAAAAAATCTCATACCCAACAACCAACTACCTGATGCATCTGCCAGAATCAAGATATTACCTGTGAACAGTTTTGTACCAAAAACAAACCTATATTTATCTGAGCCATTATGGGTTCATATAACACTTGACTCAGCTCATACTAATGTGATTAGGTCTGTTACTAACACTATAACATTCTGAAGTGACTTGGTTTACCTGCGAGAGGTTTTCCCTGAATTCATATACTCACAATAATACACCAATTGTGATGTTTACCATGAGTTTTAACTTCACGGACTACTCCACTACTAGGTGAAGTCCATCCCGGACGAGCCCCCACATGTGGGATGTGGATTTTAATTCCTGAGAATAATTCGTTAAAATGTCTAGGGGGTTTTATTGATTCTCTGTCACTGGTAAGAATGCAGGGTGATCCGGGATATTTACCACAAATCCCAGGAGGAAAGAGTTCCATCCTTGAAACAATGGCATCTGTGTGTAGGTTTCCCTTCCCACTTCATCACCCTTTAAATTAACTATAGATGCTAGAAGGATATTGATTGCTCACAACATATAAACAACCACTTGTTGGACACCACATTTACTTGATGTACACAACACTTTTGGACAAACAGTTCAGGTATTAACTCAAGATCTGCAGTTACATATATAGGTGTAATAAACACTATGCATTTTCAGACAGGCATGGGAATGATATGCAGTATTACAACATAGTATCCAGTGACCCCAGAAAAAAACAAGGTTATTACAAACAACATAACAACCACAAATTGGGTCTACTTTCATTTTCCCTCATGATTAAGGCAAATAAAGATAGTAAATAGAACCCAAAATAACATGTTTCTGACACCTTTTACCATTCTCTCATTGTTAAAAATAATGAGTTGGTGTCAAAATACTATACCATCTATATACCATTGGAAAAAAACTACTGACCTGTTACCTTCAGAAAACAAAAACCAACATATAAACAGCATTTTGTACTAATTAATTAATTAATCGAGTCTATCTCCTGGTGTGCGGTTATGGGTCCACCTTTGCTGTCGATTAGATCCTTTTCCCCATTATCTGGGTACCGAATTAATGCACTCAGTTATGTTCTTACTATTTAGTCACTGGTAATTGGCTGGTGCAAATCATACTTTATAATCCAAACTAGAAATTACACACAATCACAAATCCCTCTGAGGGCTAGAATATTCGAGTACTCTGTTGCAGTAGGCTCGGTGTCTTTTTTTGAAAGTTGGGGCCTCAGGTTGGTCTAACTTTCCGGAATTTCCACTTAAGCTCTGCAGAAGGTACTTTACCATCTCACCATACATGGTGCCAAGTAGACGTCCATTCAGCTTCTCTGCTTTTAATATCAGAATCCCAAGTAGTTCAACAAAGATTTTACACCCACCAAGTCGCGAGTCTATAACCCATGGCATTTAGGTTGACATTGGACCAGCAAAGAGTTAGTCGTTGTTATCTAGTCCAGTGTAGAACTTTATATGACTGAGAGGCATCTCATGGTAGTATCTGTGACTAGGGCCACAATTGATCTATACCTACATATATGCACAGATGAATGAATCCAGCACAGTAACAGGTTTGCAAACAATTGGATGATTCCTCTTGTTGCTGATGTAGAGACATTTAGCTGCTTTCATGTGGTCTTTTATCTGATGGTGTTCAGGGTTTGGAACCTTGAGGTAATCTGGTTTCGTAGTTATGTTTCAGATGATATTAAGTTTGTACCTTGGTTGTATTGGCTTATGTGGTTCAGTGTCTTCTCCCATTTTGAGTTGGTGTTCATAGCTAGAACTTGGGGTTGCATGGCTGAAACCTTATGTTTGCCTTTGCAGCTGTGAGATGTTCTTTCGAAGACTTATCCATTGTGGATATTAACTTGGTAATCCAACCAACAGTTGAAGGGCTTTCACTGTTGCTAGTTTTAGTAACTTGTAGGATTGTCCCATAGTTTCACTGATTTTGCTGAGTGATAAGGCTTATAGGTGATACTTCTCAGACGTAAAGCAGACGATACACTGTTTGTCCGTTACTCTGTTGATCTTCATCTTTGTAGATTATTAGATCTTGAAGTCCACATGTGGGATGTTCCGTCAGTTGTCTTCTAATTTATCTGTTGCTCGCTATGGAGCTATTGAGCGCCGCAGTAAACATTGAGGTATGGCTAGATCCAGACTATGTTTGGACATTCACTTATGGCTGTTTACCCAGGATCCAGTGTTAGTGATATAGTCCCACCAAATTCAACCACCACCTGCTTCTCTTCTATAGAAAAGGGATGACAAGAATACAACACTAGCATTAACCTACTGTGTTATGGTAACAGGTTTACAACACAATTACAAACACAAATACAAAACAACAAGGGGAGAAGGGGAAAGGAGTGGGTGTCCATGTCCACTGTCCCTCATTGCTGAGTAGAGCCATTCTGACTCTTCATAGTGAGTAAGGTATTTTCTCACTTATATTTTGTTCTGTTGTTACTGGGACTATTGGATGGGTGAAGTCATTCTGTCCATCCAACATGTTGATATTGTCTCTCTCATTACTTGAAGAGAATAGCCTATACAGAATCCTGTGGTTTCTAATGCCGCGTCTCATTTCGGCACTATAATCATCACTAGGTCAAGACTATTCACCATTGGCTCCTTAAGTACTGACATACATATGTATTCTTACATCAACATCCTCTAATCCCAAGGTGCAACATTAAAATGTATATTCCCACAGTAAAAAGTAACAATCAGCACAAAGAAAATTCTCATACCAGAAAAAAACATACCTGTACATTTCTCTGATATTAAGTACATGATAATCATACATAATAATCATAATGATGATGCAGGGAGCCTAGGTTTTTGAATTATCTTCATGAACTAAAACATCCATTGTTTTCCCCCACTGCGTACAGCACCTGAGGATAGTAATCGCTGTGATATGTTTTGCCAATGACTGCTATTATTCGGAGGGTATTTATAAGAATAACTTATGCCGCATGGTCCAGTCTTCTGAATATTGCAAGCAATTTATTCACATCAATCTTCGCTTCTGTTTCTACTACGGTGAGGTGATGTGGAGTGAATCCTATCCGAACATACATTTACATCACGCGTTTCATTGTTCATGAATTTATATTCAAACATGGCCTGTCCCTAACACTATTTATGAAATGATTATATGTTCACCCTCATATGGAGTGGTTACTAATCTGTTAACAAAAGAATGGTACTAAAATTTAGCACTATATTTCCAAGTTACAGATTATAATGTGGCAAAATATTTTATCCCCTGACTAAGTACGAGTCAGGAATATGCGTAATCATTTATATGTCCCGCATGGATAAAACACCTTTCTATAGTACATAGAGTTATTTGCAGATTTCTAAGCATAAATAGTGAGATATTATTCACAGTGCCTAGAAGTTTTAACATAGGAATATGAAATTGACAGACACTAGTTCTTTACTATGAAGCATGAATCAGGGGTCTGCTCCTACATTGAGAAAATCTCTAGAATGTGTTTCAGACATGAGAGTTGATACTTTACAGTACACATAATATTCATAGATTATAGCACTACTAGTGAGATATAAGTTCATAATGCCTATACAAGATATTAACATATGGATTTGAAATTGTAAGA
Organism: Cepaea nemoralis; assembly: GCA_014155875.1. Lineage (NCBI taxonomy): Eukaryota > Metazoa > Mollusca > Gastropoda > Stylommatophora > Helicidae > Cepaea > Cepaea nemoralis. Next base: position 33,378 of record JACEFZ010018671.1, on the reverse strand, counting down.
CATAGGAAAAATTACAGCGTGGCGCCCACCTGTGTTTTCCCTAGTAAACATCATCCAGCCTGGTTTAAGAGAATTGTAACTAATTCTTAATTAAACATACTGGTTTATGTAATACATAAATATCTTTTAATAATGTAGATAACATACCAATAGCTTGAAGAGAATCATGGTTTGAAAGGCAACATGCCTTCTCCCCGAAGGGAAAACTTTTACATGTCTGTTCTTTGTGTCGTACTGACCAAAATGGCTACACTGGCCTTTTTTTTTACAATCAGTCGACGACTGTTGGCCAGGTATGTAGGCCAAAATAAGGCCAAATTAATTAAGCTGCCACGGTCAGTCTATCGTTGTTTTATTTTCTCCTACATTAAGTAAGTTACTTAAACAGTAATTGTAAGGGTTTGAGTATTTTTAAGGGAGTCCATAAATAGGAAAGGGTAGGGACGTTTTTATTATACCACAATAGATCAGATATGTTTATTTAACACACAAAGGTCAGATATGTTTATTTAACACACATAGGTCAGATATGTTTATTTAACACACATAGGTCAGATATGTTTATTCTATGTTTATCTGATGGGAGATGCCTTGAAGAGATTAGAACAAGAATCGCCATGGCAAAAATAGCCTTTAGCAAGATGAAAAACATACTGACCAATAAAAAGATGTCAATTGAAACGAGAAAAAGAGTGTTGAGATGCTACATAGAACCTGTACTCTTATATGGATGTGAAGCTTGGACAATGAGCAGTCAGGCTGAAAAACATCTGATGGCTGTAGAAATGTGGTTTCTGAGGAAAATGCAAAGAATACCATCGACAGCCAGAAAAACCAATGAACAAGTTCTTCAAGAAACAAATGAAGATCGTAAACTGATTAGAGACATTAGACGTAGACAGTCACAATTTTTGGGCATGTTATGAGAAGAAATGATCTGGAGAATTGGTGACAACTGGTAAGATTGAGGGGAACTGACCAAGGGGAAGACCTAGAAGCAAGTACCTGGATGGCGTGGCTTTGTGACATGGTCGAGACAGAAACACGGAGCTGATCCACGACTCTGGTGATCGAGTGAGATGGCAGAACATGACCGCCCACGCTTACCGGCATGGCACATGATAAATGGATAGGTCAGATGTGTTTATTTAACACACATAGGTCAGATATGTTTATTCTATACACATAGGTCAGATAGTTTATTCTACACACATAGATCAGATATGTTTATTCTATACACATAGGTCTGATATGTTTATTCTATACACATAGGTCAGATATGTTTATTTAACACACATAGGTAAGATATGTTTATTTAACACACATAGGTCAGATAGTTTATTCTACACACATAGGATCAGACATGTCATAGATTATTTATTCTACACACAAGGTCAGACATGTCATAGATTTATTATTCTACACACATAGGTCAGACAGTCATAGATTTCTTTATTCTAACACATAGGTCAGACATGTCATAGATTTATTTATTCTACACACGTAGGCCAGGCATGTCATAGATGTATTTATCTTCACACATAGGTCAGGCATGTCATAGATTTCTTTATTCAACACACATAGGTCAGACATGTCATAGATTTATTTATTCTACCCCACATAGGTCAGACATGTCATAGATTTATTTATTCTACACACATAGGTCAGACATGTCATAGATTTCTTTATTCTACACACATAGGTCAGACATGTCATAGATTTCTTTATTCAACGCACGTAAGTCATACTGCCCCAGGTTTATTTATTCAGCACACGTAAGTCAGACATGTCCCAGTTTGATTTATTCAACGTACGTAGGTCAGACATGTCATATATTTGTTTATTCAACGCACGTAATTCAGACATGTCAACATGGTGGATATGCTTGCAGATCTACAAATTGATGGGAAAGACATTAGACTTATGAAAAACATATATTGGAAACAACAAGCTGCAATAAGGATTGATAATGAAGTGGGACAGTATCAGCCAATTAAGAGAGGTGTTAGGCAGGGATGTGTGATGTCTCCAGATCTTTTTTCCCTATACAGTGAAAATATTTTCAAAAATGTAGAGGATATAAATGGAATCAGCATTGGAGGACGAAACATCAATAACATTAGATATGCAGATGATACAGTATTGATTGCAGACAATGCGCAGGACCTGCAACAATTAGTAGATGCGGTTGTTGTACACAGTGAGCAAGCTGGGGTTAGAATTAAATTGTAAAAAGACTCAGGTTATGGTCGTCACTAGGAAGGAAGAAGTGCCACAATGTAATATACAAGTAAATGGAAATATTCTTCAACAAGTGAATCGGTACAATTATCTTGGAACAGTCATAACATCTGATGGGAGATGCCTTGAAGAGATTAGAACAAGAATCGCCATGGCGAAAGTAGCCTTTAGCAAGATGAAAATTATTCTGACTAATAAAAAGATGTCAATTGAAACGAGAAAAAGAGTGTTGAGGGAGTACATAGAGCCTGTTCTTTTGTATGGATGTGAAACTTGGACAATGAGTAGTCAAGCTGAAAAACATCTGATGGCTGCAGAAATGTGGTTTCTGAGGAAAATGCAAAGAATACCATGGACAGACAGAAAAACCAATGACCAAGTACTACAGGAGACAAATGAACATCGTAAACTGATTAGAGAAATTAGACGTAGACAGTCAAAATTTTTTGGACATGTTATGAGAAGAAATGGATTGGAGAACTTGGTGACAACTGGCAAGATCGAAGGGAACAGACCAAGAGGAAGACCGAGAGGAAAATACCTGGATGGCTTGGCCACATGGCATGGACGAGACAGGAACACTGAGCTGATCCACGACACTGGTGATCGAGTGAAATGGCGAGTCATGACCGCCCACGCTTTCCGACATGGCACATGATTGATTGATTGATTGAATTCAGACATGTCCAAGGTTTGTTTAGTTTACACACATAGGTCAGATATGTTTATTTAACACACATAAATCAATTATATTTATTCTACACACATAGGTCAGATATGTTTATTTAACACGCAAAGGTAAGATTTTTTTTATTTAACACACACAGGTGAGATATGTTTATTCTACACACATAGGTCAGTTATGTTTATTTAACACACATAGGTCAGATGTTTTTATTCTACACACATAGGTCAGATATGTTTATTTAACACACAAAGGTTAGATATGTTTATTTAATACACATAGGTCAGATATGTTTATTCTACACACATAGGTCAGATATGTTTATTTAACACACAAAGGTCAGATATGTTTATTTAACACACATAGGTCAGATATGTTTATTTAACACACATAGGTCAGATATGTTTATTCTATGTTTATCTGATGGGAGATGCCTTGAAGAGATTAGAACAAGAATCGCCATGGCAAAAATAGCCTTTAGCAAGATGAAAAACATACTGACCAATAAAAAGATGTCAATTGAAACGAGAAAAAGAGTGTTGAGATGCTACATAGAACCTGTACTCTTATATGGATGTGAAGCTTGGACAATGAGCAGTCAGGTGAAAACCATCTGTGGCTGTAGAAATGTGGTTTCTGAGGAAAATGCAAAGAATACCATCAGACAGCCAGAAAAACCAATGAACAAGTTCTTCAAGAAACAAATGAAGATCGTAAACTGATTAGAGAAATTAGACGTAGACAGTCAAAATGTTTAGGGCATGTTATGAGAAGAAATGGATTGGAGAACTTGGTGACAACTGGCAAGATCGAAGGGAACAGACCAAGAGGCAGACCGAGAGGAAAATACCTGGCTGGCTTGGCCACATGGCATGGACGAGACAGGAACACTGAGCTGATCCACGACACTGGTGATCGAGTGAAATGGCGAGTCATGACAGCCCACGCTTTCCGGCATGGCACATGATTGATTGATTCATTGAATTCAGACATGTCCAAGGTTTGTTTAGTTTACACACATAGGTCAGATATGTTTATTCAACACACATAAATCAATTATATTTATTCTACACACATAGGTCAGATATGTTTATTTAACACGCAAAGGTAAGATTTTTTTATTTAACACACAAAGGTGAGATATGTTTATTCTACACACATAGGTCAGTTATGTTTATTTAACACACATAGGTCAGATGTGTTTATTTAACACACAAAGGTCAGATATGTTTATTTAACACACATAGGTCAGATATGTTTATTTAACACACAAAGGTCAGATATGTTTATTCTACACACATAGGTCAGATATGTTTATTTAGCACACCAAGGTAAGATATGTTTATTCTACACACATAGGTCAGATATGTTTATTTAACACACAAAGGTTAGATATGTTTATTTAATACACATAGGTCAGATATGTTTATTTAACACACATAGGTCAGATGTGTTTATTTAACACACAAAGGTCAGATATGTTTGTTTAACACACATAGGTCAGATATGTTTATTCTATGTTTATCTGATGGGAGATGCCTTGAAGAGATTAGAACAAGAATCGCCATGGCAAAAATAGCCTTTAGCAAGATGAAAAACATACTGACCAATAAAAAGATGTCAATTGAAACGAGAAAAAGAGTGTTGAGGTGCTACATAGAACCTGTACTCTTATATGGATGTGAAGCTTGGACAATGAGCAGTCAGGCTGAAAAACATCTGATGGCTGTAGAAATGTGGTTTCTGAGGAAAATGCAAAGAATACCATCGACAGCCAGAAAAACCAATGAACAAGTCCTTCAAGAAACAAATGAAGATCGTAAACTGATTAGAGACATTAGACGTAGACAGTCACAATTTTTTGGGCATGTTATGAGAAGAAATGATCTGGAGAATTTGGTGACAACTGGTAAGATTGAGGGGAACAGACCAAGGGGAAGACCTAGAAGCAAGTACCTGGATGGCGTGGCCTTCTGGCATGGTCGAGACAGAAACACGGAGCTGATCCACGACTCTGGTGATCGAGTGAGATGGCAGAACATGACCGCCCACGCTTACCGGCATGGCACATGATAAATGGATAGGTCAAATGTGTTTATTTAACACACATAGGTCAGATATGTTTATTCTACACACATAGGTCAGATAGTTTATTCTACACACATAGATCAGATATGTTTATTCTATACACATAGGTCTGATATGTTTATTTAACACACATAGGTCAGATATGTTTATTTAACACACATAGGTCAGATATGTTTATTTAACACACATAGGTCAGATAGTTTATTCTACACACATAGATCAGATATGTTTATTCTATACACATAGGTCTGATGTGTTTATTTAACACACATAGGTAATATATGTTTATTCTACACACATAGGTGTGATATGTTTATTTAACACACATAGGTAAGATATGTTTATTCTACACACATAGGTCTGATATGGTTATTTAACACACATAGGTCAGATATGGTTATTTAACACACATAGGTCAGCTATGTTTATTTAACACACATAGGTCAGATATGTTTATTTAACACACATAGGTCAGATATGTTTATTTAACACACATATTTCAGATATTTTTATTCTACACACATAGGTCAGATATGTTTATTCTACACACATAGGTCACATATGTTTATGTAACATACATAGATCAGATATGTTTATTCTACACACATAGGTCATATATGTTTATTTAACAGACATAGGTCAGATATAGTGATTTAACACACATAGGTCAGATATGTTTATTTAACACACATAGATCAGATGCTACTGGATCTATTAGTGTTGGAACTCTTCGCTGGTTGCTGAGGATGGGGACGGAGCGCTTATGGGAATGTCCCGAATGCTGTGATGTCGTTTCCTAGATCAATCAATCAATCAATCAATCAATCAAACATAGATCAGATATGTTTATTCTACAAACATAGGTCAAATATTTTTATTTAACACACATAGGTCAGATATGTTTATTTAACACACATAGGTCAGATATGTTTATTTAACACACATAGGTCAGCTATGTTTATTTAACACATATAGGTCAGATATGTTTATTTAACACACATAGGTCAGATATGTTAATTTAACACACACAGGTCAGATATGTTTATTTAACACACATAGGTCAGATATGTTTATTTAACACACATAGGTCAGATATGTTTATTCTACAGACATAGGTCAGATATGTTTATTCTACAGACATAGGTCAGATATGTTTATTCTACAGACATAGGTCAGATATGTTTATTCTACAGACATAGGTCAGATATGTTTATTTAACACACATAGGTCAGATATGTTTATTCTACACACATTGGTCAGATATGTTTATTTAACACACATAGGTCAGATATGTTTATTTAACACACATGGGTCAGATATATTTAGTCTACACACATGGGTCATATATATTTACTCTACACACATATTTGAGATATGTTTATTTAACACACATATTTCAGATATGTTTATGTAACACACATAGGTCAGATATATTTATTCTACACACATTTTTCAGCTATGTTTATTCTACACACATAGGTCAGATATGTTTATTTAACACACATAGGTCAGATATGTTTATTTTACACACATAGGTCAGATATGTTTATTCTACACACATAGGTCAGCTATGTTTATTTAAGACACATAGGTCAGATATGTTTATTTAAAACACATAGGTCAGATATGTTTATTTTACAAACATATGTCAGATATGTTTATTTTACACACATAGGTCAGATATGTTTATTTTACACACATAGGTCAGATATGTTTATTTTACACACATAGGTCAGATATGTTTATTTAACACACATAGGTCAGATATGTTTATTTTACACACATAGGTCAGATATGTTTATTTAACACACATAGGTCAGATATGTTTATTTAATACACATAGGTCAGATATGTTTATTTTACACACATAGGTCAGATATGTTTATTTAACACACATAGGTCAGATATGTTTATTTTACACACATAGGTCAGATATTTTTATTCTACACACATAGGTCACATATGTTTATTTTACACACATAGGTCAGATAGGTTTATTTATCACACATAGGTCAGATATGTTTATTTTACACACATAGGTCAGATATGTTTATTTTACACACATAGGTCAGATATGTTTATTCTACACATCATGATTAGAAATAGATTTAACAACAATGTTAAAAATGCCAAAAACCTGCCATGGTGCTGATGTCAACTCTGATCACAATCCTGCAGTCTTAAAATTACAATATGAAATGGAAACAAATAAGTATTTTAAATTCCTGCGAGAAAAAAACGAACTAAACATTAACAAACGTTGCACATACCTTACAAGGAGATCCACGTGTCGCGAAATACAGGTGAAAAATCCGAAATCAGAAGCACTCAATAAATATAATTCTTCTTTAGCGTTCCGAGCCATTGAGGTTCTTTGCTGCAAATACAATCCGTCTCCATTCGTCTCTCTGGTGGACCTTCTCTTGCCAGTCGTTGATTCCAAGTGCTTGTAGGTCTGTACATGTATTATCTCTCCACCGCCTTCTTGGTCTACCTCGGGGTCTACGATCATTTATTTCCTGAGTGTAAGCGAGTTTTGTTTCCCTATTATCTTCCATTCTTTCTATATGCCCCAGCCATTGTAGTCTATTAGCCTTCATGATACCAGTGATTAGCGGGGACTTAAACAGATCATAAATGTCTTTGTTACTTCTTCTTTTCCACTCTCCACTTTGTGTATCCCTAATGGGTCCAAAGATGCGTCTTAAATTTTTGTTCTCAAAGGTTTGTAACAAGGCTTCGTCTCCTTTCGTTGTACTCCAGGTTTCAGAGCCATACAGCACAACTGGTCTGATCAGTGTTTTGTATATTGTGATTTTGGTGTTACGAGATAGCGCCTTTGATTTTAGTAGATGTTGTAGTGCATAGTATATCTTATTTCCAGAGTTGATTCTAGCTTGTATTTCTTCCCTTATGATGTTGGAGCAGTTGAAGATTGTACCCAGGTATTTGTATGTTTCCGTTCTTTTAATGGTCATATTCATCTATTTGTATGTGGCCAGAGTTTCTAGCCATTCCGTCTCTTGAAATTACCATATATTCTGTCTTATCTTGGTTGATAACCAGCCCCATCTGTTGGGCTTTTCCTTTAAGTGAGTCAATATTTCCAATGTCTTTTGTTCACTTTGCCCTATAATATCTATATCATCTGCATAACCAAGCAGCTTGGATGTTCCTCCAATATCACATTCCTCCTTTACCTTCCTTACAACTTTCTCTAGAGCCAGATTGAAGAGTAGCGGCGATAGTGCATCACCCTGTTTCAAGCCAGATGTTATTTGGAAGGGGTCTGATTTCCTGCCTTTATATGTTACTATATTATAAGTATCTTCCATGCATAGTCTGGTCATGTTGATTAACTTCCTTGGTATTCCAAATTCCTGCATAGCATTCCATAGACTATTCCTATGGACACTATCATAAGCCTTTTTAAAATCCACAAAAATGTTATGGAGATCTCTTTTATATTCCCAATTTTTCTCGGCTATTTGTCGTAAGATAAATATCTGATCTATTGTTGATCTGTTTTGTCTAAAACCCGCCTGGTAGTCACCTAATATGTCTTCTGAATATGGTTTTAGTCTATTTAGTAATACTGCGGATAGTATCTTATAGCTTGTGGACAGTAGTGATATTCCTCTATAATTTCCACATTGGAACTTGTCTCCTTTCTTAAAGATAGGTATCAATAATGACTCTTTCCAGTCATGGGGTAATTCTTCTGTCCTCCAGATTTTTATTATTAGTTCGTATAGCTTTAGATGTAATGCATGGCCACCTGCCTTTATAAATTCAGCAGCAATTCCATCAGTCCCAGTTGCCTTATTGTTTTTAAGTCGTGTGATTACATATAGGATTTCTTCAAATGTAGGTTCTTCAATTTGTGGTTCGCATGTTAGAACCTCTTCCTGTGGGAAAATGTTACTTGGAGCTTCACAATTTAGTAATTCAATAAAATATTCTTTCCATGTGTTGCACATTTCCTCATTGGTATTTATCATATTCCCATTTTTGTCTTTTAAACCATATGTGTTTTGTTGGTGCCCTCGTTTCATTGACTTCAGTTCTTTAAAAAATTTTCTGGATTCATTTTTCTGGTGATTAGTTTCCATATCTTTGATTATATTACTCATATATTCTCGCTTCTGCTGTCTGACTATTTTTGTAGCCTCTTTACATTCATTTCTATAATGCTCTTCCTTTTGGATGTTATTGATGTCATTTAACCATACATGTCTGGCATTCTTCTTCCTAATGACAGCTTCTTCACATTTTTGATTGAACCATCTGTTCTTTCTATGCGTGGGTTAACACACCGAGACATTCTTCTGCGGTAGACTGAATTGTATTCTTGATGTTCAACCAAGTTTGGTCAACGCTTTCCTCCAAAGGGTTTTGCAGAGTTTCAAGTTTACATTTTATTTCATCTGTAAATTTCTCTTTGACTGTAATGTCTTGCAGTTTTTCTCTGTTATATGTTGGGTGTAATCTTTGTAATTTAGTATAGAAAGTTCTCTTAAGTTTTATTTTAAATTTGCTCCAACGAGGAAGTGGTCACTGTGGCACTCAGCTCCTCTATAACTTCTGACTTGCTGTATGTTTGATGCATTTCTGTTGTTAATTAAAATGTGATCTATTTGATTATAGGTTCTCTTGTCACATGATTTCCAAGTTTGTTTGTGTATATCCTTTCTTTGTAGTCTGGTACTGCTAATCTGCAGTCCTTTGGCTTCTGCCAGGTTGATGACTCTCCACCCATTATCATTTGAAGTTGTATGTAGGCTTTCCATACCAGCCACTTTTTTATTAGTTTGCTCTTTACCTATTTTTGCATTGAAGTCTCCCAGCACAATCAGGATGTCCTGTTTGGGGGTTTCTTCTATGACATCTTCCAGATCATTATAAAAGTCTTCTTTAATATCATCTTCTTTCTCTTCAGTGGGTGCATGTACATTAATCATCGTTATATTTTTCCATTTACCTTTTATTCGTAATTTACTAATCCTTTAACGTTCCAAGGTCGTTGTCCAGATAAGTCAGTCCGATATCGAGGCTCATGTATTTGTTTCGTAACAAAGAGGGGTTTTTTACAAAGGTGGGGATGTTAACCCCACGCTTCAACCCCCAACCTGGAGGACCAGGGTGTTTCTCTTTGTCTGTTCTCTACCCTTTGACCTGTCCGGCTTGGGAGGCCCTGCTGGTAGCTACGCTACCGCCGGCATAGCTCTCAGGGTCATTGAGAAACTCAAGCTCCCCCACCACGACAAGGTGGAAACACCATCGGGGGAGAATAAATATAATAAAAATGAATAATAAAATAAGATAAAATAAAATACACACGAACGCATACAATAGACACACAGACGTTTCGATTCTAAGAATCTTTGTCAATGACAACACAAATAAACAACGACAGAAACACAAGCACACGACCTAACACTTATGATGCACAATCTTAGAATCGAAACGTCTGTGTGTCTATTGTATGCGTTCGTGTGTATTTTATTTTATCTTATTTTATTATTCATTTTTATTATATTTATTGAGTGCTTCTGATTTCGGATTTTTCACCTGTATTTCGCGACACGTGGATCTCCTTGTAAGGTATGTGCAACGTTTGTTAATGTTTAGTTCGTTTTTTTCTCGCAGGAATTTAAAATACCTATTTGTTTCCATTTCATATTGTTATATCCTGCTGCAGCCGCTGCTTTTTCTCTCTATTCCATATCATTTAAAATTACAAATAAAACTTAAAAACACAGGAATAAGGACATCGAAGACACCTCAAGTAGATACCTCGGCGTTGAAACAACCAGAAATAAGTCAACTATACCAGGTTGAAGTAAATAATAAATATGATAGGCTAATCGTTGAAATCATGGAACTATATAGACGTGAAAATCTGAAGATAAAATTAATATAAAGTGGGAATGTATAAACACTAGCATACAGATTGCAAATACCACCTTGTCCAGTGAAGGTAAATAAGTAAAAGCAGTTATGAATAATCGATGAAATCTTTAGCAAAATTACCCAAAGAAAAAAAGCAAAGAACATTCCAGAGTATATATTAATAAACTGAGAAATATTTCACATGCGCAGAGTTGCCAAAGAAGAGTGGTTGCAGAAAAAATGCAAAGAAATAGAGGATCTAGAAATAAAACACAACTAGAAAGAATTGCATGAAAATATTAAAAGATGTACAAATAAGAAAAATAATATAACAGGAAATGGTGTATCAGAGGAAAAGATGGAGCAATTAGAATTGATAATACTGACATAATAAAAATATGGACAGAATGCACAGAAGATTTATTCTGAGACAGCAGGATCAATAAACCAACATTGTATAATACTCAAGATGAACCAAACATATTAAAGGCTGAAGTAGAGAAGGCTATTAAAAAGATGAAAGAAGGAAAGGCTGCAGGTCCTGACAAGATAACAACAGAAATTTGGGTTCCGCAAAGACAGCGGCACCAGAGAAGCAATTATCTGTTTGAGGACTTCTTAGTAACTTGTACTTGGAACAAGTGGCGTCAACTGGATGCGGAAATATTCGTCGCCCATAGAGATAAAAAGAGGCGTAAGGCAAGGATGCGTGTTGTCCCCAAGCCCCTTCAACCTATACACAGAAAGAATTTTTAAACAAGTCGAAATGTCTGGATTTAACATCAATGGAAGAATCATAAACAATCTTAGATATGCTGACGATACCGTTTTACTAGCAGAAAGTGAGCGAGAGTTGCAAGACCTAGTGGAACAAGTAAACAGGTACAGTGCTGAATGTGGCTTAGCTTAAAATCATAAAAACTATGATAATTAGCAATGGGAAGGAAAAGTCATCAATGAGCATCACAGTAAAAGTGGAAATATTAGAACAAGTAACAAGTTTCTCCTATCTGGGACATGTAATAACAGATGATGGTAGAAGTGAAATAGAAATAAAAAAGAGAATAGGAGTGGCCAAGAAATGTTTTGAACAGCGTGAAATCAGTATTAACATCTAGATAGATTAACAACGCATTAAAAATGAGAATTGTCAAATGTTACGTGTATTCAACACTATTGTATGGCGCGGAAGGCTGGACATTGAACAAGCAACTAGAAAGTCGAATAGATGCCCCGGAGATGTGGATATACAGACGAATATGTCGTATTTCATGGAAACAGAACAATCAAATATAGAGCTTTTAGAAAAACTGGGAATGAAAAGAGAGTTGATGAAAGAAATAAAAAAATAGGCAAGTGAAATATATCGACCACGTTAAAAGACATAACACTCTTATAAAAACTTACTGGAGGCCAAGGTTGAGAACAAGCGAGCAAGAGGTAGACAACGATAGAAGTGAGAAGATAACATCAAGAGATGGACGGACATCAGCCTGACAGAATATACAATTGGAGATCCATTGCAACCAACCTTCATTATAGAGATGGCACCTGTTTGATTGATTCTACACATACAGGTCAGATATGACTTACACGTGTTTACTCAACACACATCAGGTCAGATATGTCTTAGATTTAACTCCAGAAAAGCCACATTTTCAGTGAGAAGAAAATCCCCTGAAACATCCTGTCGTGGGTATTGTCATATCCCCTCCTTCTTCCTACAACCTATCTGTTGAAAAACAGTGCACACATGAGTGCCAGGTCTCTCATCATATGAGCAGGAAATTCCCACCCGGGGTATCAGTTACTTGAGGATTGTGACCTGGTTCATGGGAAATGGTGATCTGAATATATCGTCTTAGTCAGGTATGACTCAGCTACCGTATAACAGTAGATTGGTACTACCTGTATTCTGTTAGCGCGAATGGCGGCGCTTTCTAAACCTGACACCCCACATTGTGCCAACGGCTTCATGCGGAGGGGCGCAATTGGGAGGGTACAAACCTTAACCTGATGCGAGGAAATGCACCTTAAAGAATAAATGTCATGGCAGGGCAGATCAGTTCCTAAGCCTTGGTCGGCAACTGGTCTAGGATCGAAGATCCGACAGGCGGGCAGATAGAGCATTGCTTTGCTGATCCGGCAGCTCTTGCAGCTTGTTTTGTTTCAGATATATCGGTATTACTTTTTCATTGGCGTAAACTAGGCAGGCGGTGAGAGAGATCATGCTGAATGGGCAACACATGGTCTCTACAACTTAGCCCAGGCTTTGTGGTATGGAAAGGTTATTATGCCCTTTTTCAAGCACAATACCTATCGGTTGTCAAGACGGCAAGGTGTCAGAAGTAGTATTAGTAATGTAAGAAAGTCATCACTTTAGTATGGTAAAATAGTAACAATCGCCCTTTCGATAATAAAGCAAATGTAATATGTGAAGTACATTCCATAATACATATTTGAAATGTTATAATTGTATATACATTTCACAATACAGCTGTGTAATGTAATATGTGTATGTACGTGCCATAATCTTCTTATAATCCTTGCAGTGAGTCGGTGGTGTCTGTCCACAGTCTTCTTTCTCTTGTGCTGCCAATCATTTCTGATCCTCACGTTTCACCATGCCAATATGTCAAACAGTTCAGTATCTTTGTCTTCCTCTGCCTCCCTTCCCCTCCAACCTTCCACTTGTGACGACATACTTCAGCTTTCCTCTCCTCATGACATGCATCAAGACACTGGACTGTCCTCTTCTGATGCGAATAGCCAGTTATCTATGTGGGTTATTACTTTCAAGATATCTCCACCACTCTTCTATCCGCACATCGTGATCTCATCATTTTTCTATAAAACAACATCTCCGCAAATTCCACGTAATTCCTCACTTCTCCGCTAACTATCCGTGATAAGTGGGAACTCTATACTACACCATTGAAATGTTATAATTCTATGTACATTCCGTAATACAGCATTGAAATGTTATAATTCTATGTACATTCCGTAATACAGCGGTGAAATGTTATAATTCTATGTACATTCCATAATACAGCGGTGAAATGTTATAATTCTAGGTACATTCCATAATACAGCGGTGAAATGTTATAATTCTATGTACATTCTGTAATACAGCGGTGAAATGTTATAATTCTATGTACATTCTGTAATACAGCATTGAAATGTTATAATTCTATGTACATTCTGTAATACAGCGGTGAAATGTTATAATTCTATGTACATTCTGTAATACAGCATTGAAATGTTATAATTCTATGTACATTCCGTAATACAGCGGTGAAATGTTATAATTCTATGTACATTCTATAATACAGCGGTGAAATGTTATAATTCTATGTACATTCTGTAATACAGCATTGAAATGTTATAATTCTATGTACATTCTGTAATACAGCGGTGAAATGTTATAATTCTATGTACATTCTGTAATACAGCATTGAAATGTTATAATTCTATGTACATTCCGTAATACAGCGGTGAAATGTTATAATTCTATGTACAATTCTATAATACAGCGGTGAAATGTTATAATTCTATGTACATTCTGTAATACAGCATTGAAATGTTATAATTCTATGTACATTCTGTAATACAGCGGTGAAATGTTATGATTCTATGTACATTCTATAATACAGCGGTGAAATGTTATGATTCTATGTACATTCTGTAATACAGCGGTGAAATGTTATAATTCTATGTACATTCTGTAATACAGCGGTGAAATGTTATAATTCTATGTACATTCCCTAGCGCGCCCTCCGGGAATAAATGATGCAGCAGCCGAAGATATTGATACCCCCATTATGGAGCGGGCGGGGAGACACCGGTGGCGAGAAAAACACAATAACTCAATTGAAGCTCATGGGGGGGGGGATCAGCGCGAAAAATAAATTCTATAACCAGCTAAAAACGAAACAAAATTTCCCCTTGTTACATTTATCATTCATTAGTTAATGGACATTTTCTGACAATATTAGATTAGAGCTAGTGAGAACAAGAGGTCTGTTGTAAACAGTGGGTCGACCCTGATATTTCAGGGTTTGAAAATTGTTTATGTCAGGCACACCCAGAAGTCATGAGCTGTCATTCTCTATTTTCATTGACAGTGGCCATCAGGTTGGTCCAGTTTGAGAACCAGAAAAACTTAAAGAAAGTAGCGTAAACTGGAGTGGAATGACGGCCAATGAAGTCATCACCTGTCGTCGTCGTCGTCGTCGTCGTCGTCGTCGTCATCATCAAGTGTTTCATCCTTTGGGATAGTCGCGACGCGTCCTAATCAGTCTTTCCTCTGTTCTCTGTCTTGTGCATATTGCTGCTGCTGCTGCTGCTGCTGCTGCTACTACTACTACTACTACTACTACTACTACTACTACTACTACTACTACTACTACTACTACTACTCTACTACTACTACTACTACTACTACTACTACTACTACTACTACTACTACTACTCTACTACTAAACTACTAAAATACTAATTTTACTGCTACAGGTCCCTTTTACGTGTCTTAAGGCACATGGGCCATATTCCAATACGGACTCTGTGGGTCATGTCATCGCTATCACGCCGGCCGCCATCACTTCCCAAGACATTTCCTTGCATCTATTTTAGTCGGAATCGATCCCTAGGTCCATTTTTTTTTAAATCCTCCTGCCAGGGTGCGACATAATGGAGTTAGGCAAATTCACAGATGCCTAGGGATATTAGTTATAACTTCTCGGCTCCTGTCCCATTCGCCACCATGGTTACTTCTCTCTCGGCTTCGTCGTCCACACCAAGAGACAGGCTCTGTTACTTGAGTGTTCATCTTCGCTTTGCTGAAATTATTCAACACCTTATTTTGATAATTGTAAACTCAGTTTACGATTGAATACAACTCTGCACTCAAACACAAATGTGACTCGGACACAAGTGTAGGTTTTCATGTATAATCAACACTCTAGCGTAGACATCATCACAGTCACATATGCTACAATACACAATATATAACACTGCTAAACACTGACTAAAATGGTGGCATTATGTTAAGCCACAGCCATCTTCTCTACGTGGTGCGTCCGCACGGAACGACGTCCACGGCTAGAATGCCCTTGTCACCTTCGCGATCACGTGGGTTCGCTCCGGTGGCAATCTCGGCGTGCCAGTTCCTGACCTAAAGTCACGCGTGTCACGTCCTTTCGTGTGACACTCTTTCTCAATGCCATGAGTTAGACTTCATGACATGGCACCTCCCCATGCAGATTCGAACCCATGACACTAGGTCGAAAGGCCAGCATCTAGCCACTAAGCTACCTGGGTACTAATGTCTTGTGCCACGGAATAACTGCAATCTCTTGTATGTATGTAAGGATAGTTCCGTGTATATCTCTGTTATCAATTTTGTTATTGGTCTACCCTTTCTTATATCCCCAGCATTGTGTCCTCCGGTACTCGCTTTCGTGTTTCCTCATGTCTTATGCTGTGACCAAGCCATGGGAGTCTTCGTTGTTTGATTACTCTAAGAGGTCTGGTCCAAACTGGTGGATAGGCTGTTGATCTGTTAGGCGTGTTTTTACTTCTGGCTACGGTTTACGCATTTTCCTCACGTTGGACCGGTAGTGTATGGTTCTGTCGCCCAGCTACTGGGTTAAGTGCATGGAGCGACACCGTGGATTTCATGTGCATTTCATGTGGAATGCTTTTTTTACATGTGTCCGCGTAGGTTTGGGTTGTGAACTGCATGTTGAGAAAAAGATGACGACAGGCGTGTTGCTGAATTAGCTGGTGTTTCCTTATGCAGCAAAATGTGTGCAACTACTGCTTTTCTAGTGACTGCCGCTTCCATCGACTGTGAACCGTAATTTTAGTGGCGGACTGTTGTGATGGCATTCTGGCAGCGGCCTTACGCATGTATGCCTGTGCACGCTGTTGGTTTGTTGCGACTGCTGTCTGTTCCAATTTTCACATGCGACCATACGTTACTGTGAATGTGAAACCGCAGCTAACGACTAAATATACATAACGTGTTCACTTGTCAGCTATTTAATGCTTCTGGTTGTCATTTTTCGATAACATACGTTCCCCATTATGTTTATTCATTGGTCATATATAAGACCTTAGAGCTTTTAGACAATGAGTTACTACATCCATAATCTGGAGCTACAACAGAAACACATGCCTATGGAATAACACATGGTGACTCCAGTTCCACAATCGTGTACTTGGACTAAAGAGGACGTATTAGGGACGACATTCGCTAAGGCTAGACTTTGAAACATCCGTCACCAATGGTCACAGTCACCTAGCCAGCAGTCAGAGACTAGTTTCTACACACAGAAAGCCTCCGTGGCCAAGTGGTTACGCCGCATGTCTCGCGCATCGTAGGTTGTGGGTTCGTTTCCTGCCTACGAGGTTTGGTTCCCGAGTGCAATTTTCTGGGAGACTCTTGGGTGTCGTCGCTAGAGCTACAGAGTTGGCGCTTAGTGAGACCCTTTCGGCAGGCCACCTCATGAAATAAAAACGAACGAAATGTGATACACCCTGTGCAATGCAGTAGACCATCTTGCACTTCAAACCATTTGTATAGTTTCTAAACACTGCCAGGGACTGGAAGCAGTTCTGTTGGCACACAGGTTAGTGCGCTTGCCCGCATGCCATGCTAGCAGCACGGTCTCAGCCTCCAAGAGTGGCGGCTTCCAGTGTTCGACCAGCTCGAGGCAGTCTCGCTAGCCCAGTTCTAGCACGCTTGCCTGCCCCCGCGGTGATCACGTGTTCGAATCCCCATCTGTCACCGACCGTTAGGGTGTTTCTATTGAAATAGACAGAAATCCCTATCCAAGAGTTTGCCGACAGTCTCTAGAAATTATGGCTCGTTATAAGAATGTCTAAAGGGATGGTCCCGATAGAAGAGACTGGGATTCACTTGGTAGACAAAGGCAGAAGGTGAAGAACACTCGTGTATGTAGGAAGACCTAACACGAATGTCTAGTTTATCTGTCGGTGATCCTTCGTCATTTAATGATAAGCCCCCTGTTTTAAATACTTGCACGCACTCACGCACACACCTTGCGTTCAAATGATCACGAGGGGAGTACGTTGGTACAAGTATAAAACAATAATACTCTTTAATAGTAAAAGAGATAATGAAAATTGTCGTTCACGTGGTGAACTATGAAAGTTACATTTATGTTACAGGTACAAAAAGTTTTCTGATGCTTAGCTAGATAGCATATCATCATTCACACCATCCAGACAGTGACACACTCAGAACACATGTAGACACAGAGTTACCTGAGACAATCTGATCTCGGTTAGGAGTAGTTCTGGCTTTCGTTTGTATGATGTCTTGGGAGTCGACCCTGGCATTCGACAGGTGTACGATGCTCCTCCGGATTCCAGGTTCCGTCTCCACTAGTTGGTGGCTGTAAGTTTTGGTAACCTGACCAGTTAGGCTTCAGCAGTATCAGCAGCGAGGCTCCTTAAATCAAACAAACAGTTGCAGACTCCTTAGTGTCGTGACAATAGCAATGTGTCTGAGTGCTGGTGTTGTGTGTCTGTTGTGTATGTGTCAGATGCAGAATAGGAATAAAACATAGTTCCTATCTGCGATTCTGTATCAAAAGCAAAGGCCAATAGTTCTTATCAGCTTGGCTATACCTTGTATGACATGGTGATACAAAGTGACAAAGGGTCCAGAAGTGGACCACATGGTCCATTGGGTAAACCCAGTAGACAAATCTTTGTTTGAAAAAGGCATTACAAAATGTACATAGCTGTAAAACTTGAAGTGACTCATATGCAATAATTACTGGTGCATTCCTTAACACCATGGTGAGGAAGTCCTGGGCAGCCAGGATGTTTCCCTAGATAGCTAAGGAAAGGCCAACAATAATTCAACCTAATCCCACATCAATCATTAGGCATAAAGCAATCAAGTGTCGCCACGAAGTCGTGAGGTATGCCCCACATAATATATGAGCTAAAAGATAAGAAGAAGGCCAGCAGGCAAGCAAGAGGGCTGAGATATTCCAGGCATTGGGCTTTAGGATGTCTCAGTTATCCCTTGTTGAGTTATTTACTCCCCAAATTCTGATTCCTCACCACATAGTATTTGCTTTGAACTTATGACCGTCAGTGTCGTGTAGTTCGGCATGGCGGTGAATCAGGGGTAAGCAAATTTATGTTTGAATATAAATCGCCTAGTAATATTGCTAGCATGTGAGAATCATGTTCCACATGTCTCTTCTACTTCTGCCCACATGGCAAAATCATGTCTATACATTTTTGTGTTATTTTGTTAAGTGACTGGACATTTCTATGATGTGCCGATGGTATATACAAATTGGTCAGAAGACTCGAAATATTCATGTACGTTTCCCTTCTATTAATCACCAGCTTCCACATTGTTATACATATTATTTTTAATGTACACCATTACTCCTCAACTATGTTCTTATTACCACACAGCTTCTTCTCCCCAGTAGCTGGTATTCTTTCAACGTGAGTGTCTGTACCGGCGTCATCCCGTGCAGGATATTTTTCCGATATCCGGTTGACCCCCGCTTTGCTAACAGCTTTAACTGTTTCACTGCCGAAGGATAATATATCGCCAAATGTGACCTGATATTTTGCCAGAAGGATGATATATCGCCATACTAGGGTCATTGTGTTATTTGTTTCGTTTCGTGGCATCTTCCGCAATTTCAATGCTCAATGAACGGAAATTTGCATTACAATACTTGTTCATTTGATTATGTAGCATGTTTGGTCTAAACCTACGTTTTGTATGGCACTGAATCAATTAATTTGTTACTTCAAATCCACTGTTACTGAAATGTACATCTACAGTCTAAAACAAACATACGTCCTCTTTCTCTACCACCTCGCCCTCTTCCTTCATCTTTTTTCCTCTTTCCTCCTCCCTCTGCATCTCGCTGTATATCTTTCCTCTCTCGTCTTTTCCTCCTCTCTTCCCGGTTCTCTCATTTCACCCTTTAGCCGACCTATAGGCACAGCTTATCTTCTTATTTCCGATGAGCGAAAATTTGAGCGAATACCCGAATAGCTACTCAGAGATTAATGAAATATAATGCTTCAGCTGATATTCGATATTCATTTTCCATAATGCCAATCTAGCACAGAGAACACAATGTTATATTCAGATAAGATAATTTATTCAGCTTGGCACCGTATGCATGCCAGCTATGTGTCCAAATGTGTGTTAGGTTGTTATGATTGTCTATACTTATTTGTGCATCTGTGATAAGATGTGCATCAAGCAAACCTCCATACACAGTTATCTGCATGTACAGACATGTTGTGCTATCTAGCGATGTGTTCCTGGCGTGTACAGAATAAACCCGTGGACGTTGGTGGTCTCTTTAGGCATTAGCAGGGTACCCTAACTAGGAGCAAAGTGGTCATTATGGACTAGGTCAAACCGTCCGAAGACGGAAATATTTGGGGTTAGTTAGTTAGTTAGTTAGTTAGTTAGTTAGTTAGTTAGTTAGTTAGTTAGTCGACAGATCATCCTCATTGCACATCGAACCATTCAGTCCATAAGTGCTCGGATCCCCTCCTCAACAAATCCCGCAGCGTGTAGCGGCTAACGACACCAGTTCTGTGTTGGTTTATTACTCTTCTTTGGCTTCCTGCATAGCGTTCTTGTTTGGCTACACCTCTTTTAACTTGCTGTTCTCGCAGCCTGGCCATGGTTGTAGACTTACAGTCGTCGCAATGTTCTCGTAAACTACTTATTTATCATAGAGCATTCAGAATATCTGCCTGGTCCATGGTTCGTCCGCCTTCCACAGTAGCCCTACCTTTGCCAGTCGAGACTGCTCCAGAGACAGCAGCCACTCTCTTCGATCCACCCCATCTCTATCCTCCTAAGCATACTAATTGAGTCACTAAGGACACATGCCCGATTGAATGTCTGTGTCTCGAGCCATGTTATTTCTTTACTTACTGCCATGACTTCCATAGTCAGACTATTTGTGGTCAAAGCAAAAATGCCAGATTCTTCCTTCACAATTTCCCCTCCGGCCTGAGCCGTAAAGGCCCATGAACTTCTCACTCCTCGAGCTACCGACCCATCAGTGTAAAGGACAGCATCATACTCTAAAGAATTCTCAAAGATCATAGTCTGTACTTCCGCCTCCACAGCAGACATATTTTCTTGTCTGCATTTTCTGTCTAGTTGGATGCAAACTGAAAAGGACGTACATAAATCTGTTTTCACTTGTACCCACTTCTCGCCAGGTTCTAAGTCATAAAGTGAACACACCTGCTGAAGAATGTCTTCGGCTTGACCCATCCACCACTTTCCTTTCTTTAACTTGCTGCCCTTTACCTTCTTAATCTCGCTATGCAGTGGATGTTTTGTGTTTGCGTTGACTATGAGATAGACACGTGCTTGGCACATTTTTATTCTGTCCCTCATGGTTGGAAATCAAGAAGGTAGCGCATCGCCCTGCATTCTGTATCTCTTGTACGTCCAAAAATAATGCGCGTAGCTTCGTTTTGTATCCTTTCCATCCGTTCTATCTGATTATGGCTGAGAGTCAGGATCGCCATCGCTTATTCCAAAACAGAAAGGACCAGACCCTCGTAAAGAAGACATAACGCGCTTCTCACAGTTTGCCGCCGCCGTCACCTGCATCGCAGCCATACCCCATGTTGGCCTTTGTTATCACCCGGTCTACGTGCTCAGTATAAGCTAGGCTTCAATCAAATCGTATCCTCAGCTAATTCATTGCCTGCGTTCTCTCCACAGTCTCTGAACCCAGATTTACAGTTGGTGTTGGGGTGTTGACAATATGATTATTCAAAGAGAACCATGTCACTGTTGCCTTTGTTGGGTTGACCATTGCCCCAGCTTCAACACACCAAATGCTTATGCGATTGAGTTCGGTTTGTAGTTCCACAGCAACCTGATCTCTATCCTTACCCTGACGATACACTAAAACATCATCGGCATACGACAATGTCCTGCCCGGTCCTATGATTTGTTCGCTGGTTATTCTCACAGTGTAGACGTTGAATAGCACCGGAGATAATGGTGATCCCTGTGGTAGGCCAGTATAAATTGTTGTTGGTTCCGAAGTCCACCTGCCACATCTAAAAACTACTTTCCGTTGCAAGATGGCTGCAGCAATACAACTAAGGAGGAAAGGACTTATCTTGAGTTCAAGAAGCTGAAGCATTAAAAAATCCAATGGTACTCAATTGTACTCGTCCTCAAGTTCAATCGCTGCAGCAAATGTTTCAATGCCTGAGTGGAAACCTTTATAGACATCATGGGCAAACACTACTGCATTGGTCCAGGTTTCTCTCATTTTGGACGGTACCCTCCCAGAGTAGGTGGAAAAACGCCTTGCATCTCTAGCTGGCTTGATATTTTTCTGGCAATTAACTTCTCCAGCAGCTTGTCTATTGTATTCAGCATGGTTATTACTAGATATCCCTGAATTTTTGTGTGGTCTTTGCCAGGCTTCGGCAAGGGAATCAGATAGCTGTACTAGCAGTGTCGTAATATCGGGCCTTATTGAAATTTTCGTGGCAAGATTAGCAATGCCGTAGTCCCGGGCCTAACTGAAATCGTGTGACAAAACTAGCAATGTCGTAGTCCCGGACTCTAGTGAACTCTTCGTGACAAGAACAACAATAACATAATCACGGCCCTTATTGAAATCTACATGGCAAGACTAGAAATGTCGTAGTCCCGGACCTTAGTGAAATCTTCATGACAAGACGAGCAATGTCATAATCCCGGGCTTTAGTGAAATCTTCGAACCCTACTGCAAATTTAGCGACGAGACTAATAACGTCATAAATATCCTAACCGTAAATAAGTAAAATACCCCTTTTACAGGCCTCAAACCAGTTTTGCGACGCATAGGTCTAGTTTGCTAGCCTTATAATGTTAGAGACCAGGCGGCACTCAGTGAGTGATGAGGTCCGCACTTCGTTGTTTGCCTTTATTTCCCAAGACATTTCATGGTAGCCATGTTAGCCTGGGTCCAGCTGGGAGCTCAGGTCAAGGTTTAAAACCTTCCAATCTTCCCATGATGTTAATGGAACCCAAGACCACGGGGTAGGCAGGCAAGTAATAAGCCACCACGCAACGGAACGAGGGGAACAGACCAAGAGGAAGACCGAGAGGAAAATACCTGGATGGCTTGGCCACATGGCATGGACGATACAGGAACACTGAGCTGATCCACGACTCCGGTGATCGAGTGAAATGGCGAGTCATGACCGCCCACGCTTTCCGGCATGGCACATGATTGATTGAACGGCGGCTTTCATCATAGCGATAGTTATTTTGGGAAACACTGTATTTCACACCATGCTACAGAGCAGTCTTTGCTACATGGCTACAATGCTTGTAATACAGTTCTTTATTTTGTTTCATAGCTTTAGTATATCCTTTAATATTCTATCTGATCGTTCCTTTTCTTACATTTGTTAAACCCGACCCCCATTCCATTCATTTCTCAGCAGTATTGATTTCCTCTTACACTGGCTTGCATTATAATAAACATGGATCCAATCTTTCCACTGCATGGCTATTATCGTTTTGCTTCCATGCGAATTGTTTATGTCGTCTGAGATTATTGTTAATAAAATATTAGTGCTGCGTTTATCAACACGGGTGTTAATGTTGTTACTAACAAGACTTGAGACTTTTTCTTGACCACAGTTTTATCTTTGGTACTGCTGTTTGCTGACACACATTAGTTCTCTGTTGCTGTTGTATGCGTAATTTTCTATACTTAATCATTTGGTCCGAGTACAAGACTGGTCATGATCTGGCGACAGTTACATAAGTATTGGCTTTTACATGACTGTATTTCTTACTGGCCATACACGTTAGCTTTCATTGTACGCATCCTCTCTCCCTCTTCCCCCCTCTTTCTCCCCTCTCTCTCTCTCTCTCTCTCTCTCTCTCTCTCTCTCTCTCTCTCTCTCTCTCTCTCTGTTCCCCTCCTCCTCTCTGTTACTACCTATTCCCCCATATATATATATATGTATATATATATATATATATATATATATATGTGTGTGTGTGTGTGTGTGTGTGTGTGTGCGTGTGTGTGTGTGTCCGTCCGTCCGTCCGTCCGTCCGTCCCTCCAGGAGCTTAAATTGTAAGAAAACATAAGTTGCGATAATCTCAAAGAAGACACAAACACAACAATGTAATATACAAATACATGGGGAAATCCTTAAACAAGTAGAGTATTGGAACAGTCATAACAAATGTTGTAAGATGTTTTGTAGAGGTTAGAACAAAAATCACCATGGCAAAGGTGGCCTTTTGCAAGATGAAAAAATACTTACCAAGAAAAACTGTTAATAATATATACCTAATGACCGCACCTTTGGTAAGGATGACTTTCATGTCCTTGATTGATTGATTGATTGATTTAGGAACCGACATCACAGCATTCGGGGTATTCCCATAAGCGCTCAGTCCCCATCCTCAGAAGCCAGCGAAAAGTTCCAACCCCAATAGTACCAGTAGCAATCTGATTATATGTGCGTCTCGCCTTTCCTCTAAGCGTCGATCGTCGGCCAGATACCCTCGTCACTCTATGCTGTCGCATTCTTGCCAGACCATGGTGATCCATTTGCTCCTCCGAGGTGTACACGTGCTCCCACAAGGCCGCAACCACGTCTGCCTTATCATGCATAAATTCTCCACCAAGTTCTGCAGAGCCAGCCAATTTGTCTGCCTGTTCATTCCCCAGCACACCAGCATGCCCCGGAGAAAAGATCCAGACGATGCTTGCCACCCGTGACTTCCGAAGCGAAGCAAGCCACTCGACACGAAGCTTGCCTGTCCTCACCCTACTCAGCATGCTTTCTGAGTCAGTTACAATCGCGATGTGTCTGTGTATCGTATTCTCCATCCAGCGGAAAGTTGCACTGACTGCCTCCGCCTCCATTCTTAAGCTAGATGTTGTGGTATCATATGCCAGGCTCTCCTGCACCAAACGTCGACCATTAGCCTTTGCCAAGAAACCCCAGGCACTTCTACTACCTCTCAACACCGAACCATCTGTGTAGATAACCTCATGTCTTTTCAGGACCCATCCCCCACTGGTCCAAGCCTGACACCCAGCTCACGCCTGTGGCTCCTAGTAGCTGTCAGCATACGACAGCGGCCACCCCCCGGGCAATAGCTGTGAGAGGCTGGCTAAACCAGGCGCGGGTAGCCGATTTGGTGTCAAACCAAGCGGTGAACTAGGGTATGCCTACTCAGCATGTGAAGACAGGATCCGGCAGACTGCGCGGAAGAAATCACTCCTGATTCAACAGGCAAGACGGCGTTTACCTGCAAAGCGTTGTGGAACGTAGTGAGCACGGCAAGGCGCGTAGAGCGCCCTGGTCATCCACTGCACCTGTATTCGTCTCCAGTCGTCTTGACTTGTCCTGCCCCTGGATTCAGATGGACTCAGGCGAGAGAATGAGGTCGACGAATTGCGCAACTCTTCCTCACTTTAATCCAATTCATCGCGCAAGTCATTGTTCATCCAACAATGACTGCGGAAATGTATTTTCTGAGGAAACTGCCAAGAATACCGTGGGCAGACAGAATACCGAAACAGGCAATCAGGAAAGAAACAGGTACAAATAATACATTGATTAAACAAATTAAACGTAGACCGCGACGATTTTTGGGGTACGTTATGGCACGAAATGAACGTGAAGAAAATAGTGACAGCATAAAAACTTGATGGAAAAATAGCCATAGGAAATACAAAGAGATATATTCATGTTCGGCTTAGCCACATTGCCAGTAAGCAGACCTGAACCGAGGCTAGTCATCTTCGTATGAGATGGCATACCATGACCGCCCAGGCAAATCGGCAAGGCACATGATGATAATGATGCTGCAGCTGATAGGTCCACCTGTTCATGACGGGAAGTCAGAATTTGTGACGGATATTTCCAAGCGTTTAGGACGGGAAATCAATACTTGTGACTGATATTTCCAAGCGTTTAGGGCGGGAGATCAGTATTTTTAAATGATATTTCCAATTGATTATGTGGTTGTTTCGGGATTTGAAATTTAAATACTGAGCACAACCCACTACTGGCAACGCCGATCGCATTCTGGTATGAACCTGAGGCCTATCCACGTCAATATGGAAGCACTATACTCGAGTTTCGCCCTCATTTGAGCTCGTCAGTAGTGCATATCCCTGACCGGATCCGGAAACAGTCCCGGATCACGCGTGTGAAGCGGGTGTGTAACCACGCGGCACACACTGGACACACCAAATTATCACAACAGAACACCACAACGCTACCCATCGTAGGCTATGCTCAATCGATATTTACACGATATTTCCAATCGTTTAGGACAGGCGGTCAGTATTTGTGACTAACATTTCCAGCCGTACGTGGCGCGGAGGTCAGATTTTTGAGTTACACATTTAGAACAGTTCAGAAAAGGATGTCAGTTGGTAATTAGTAATTCCAACCGTTTATGACATGAGGTCAGTATAGTGGTCTAAGATTTGCCAGTGTTTAATGACGCAAAGTCATTAACTGAGACCGATATTTCCAAGAGTACGTTTGGCAAGTATTTCCTGTTTTGAATCAGTAAAATTATGTACATGTCTCCTGTTAATATATAAGGATACAAGGTGTGTCTTTATATAATGTTTTCTATTGTAAGGTTGCTATTGGTGCCTTTATATCGTCTGTTTTTAAAACTGGTTGCGAGTCTTACTGCAATATTGTCATAATTATCAACATTTAACACCCACCGCTTTTTCTCATCAACAGGAGTAGAAGAGTGCAACGGTCTGTCGGTGGATTGGGTTTCCAAACATATCTATTGGACGGATGCCGCCAAGGGAACTCTAGAGATAGCCAATTACGATGGAAGTGGGAGAAGAATCCTGATTGGTGACGGACTGGTGAACCCGCGCGGCATTGTAGTGGATCCAGTATTTGGGTAAGTGTGCAGTCTTGGTCTGTGTGTAATTGGCCCCTGCTACCCCACCAAGAGAACACGAGTACACATAACTGGTGTATGCACTTCCGGGAACAGCCACAGATTGCACAACACTTCAGACTTGACTCGCTGAGCACACGCCGTGTTGTTGGTCTTCTGACAACACACAGCGCCTTAGTCAACTGTGAGATGTGACTTAGAGCCGCGGTAGCCTAGTGGCCAGACGCTCGCCTGTCGGCCCTATACTCATGGGTTTGAATCCCATTAACACAACTTACCTGGGCTCCCAGGTCGATCCAGCCTAAAATGGGAAGTAAAGGCGTTCGGCGTGTCACTGTACACGTCACGCATCCAGTTCCCATTGATCTATAAAATAAGGCTCCAGCACCACATGGCCAGGTGTCTTAAGGTTCCTTAATTCTTTATAACAAAATACATTTACGGATCACAGCTTCAACTTACTGAACACAATTAATCATCTGTTAATTAACCTAGAACATGTTTAATTAGAACTGGTAAAATATTTTCACTGAACAAAATAACACCCAGTGCCATCTCCGCATTAAGGGTCAGCCGTAATGAACCCCCACGCCGTAGTTTGTCTCCACTCACTACACTACACTACACTCACACACAAGCTACTTGTCGCCACACTTTCTTCAGTGAACTGCTGTGGCATGAGATGTCAGTCCTTTGATACTCCTGCAGGATTTGTTCATAAAACTAACTTCGCGACGAAATCTCAGCCTTTCGTGACGGGAGTGTCAAAATGGTTATTTCTTGTGATTGCAAAAGCCGTCACGTGCAAGTACTATTTTTATTGGACGTGTGAGTCAGTTGCATTGATTAAGACAGCAAGAAATATGCATGCCGAGTACACATGTGAAACACGGTTATGTTTAGAATGTTGTCTCCGTATTGATTTAGAATGAGTGAATATATTTACTACAGAATGAAAACCCAAAGCTAAAACCAGCAATGGCGCTGCCGACAGATAGACACGTTGACACGTTCTAAATCGTGTGGTGTACACGGTGCCAGATCCGTATTTGTACAAACCAAAAGACACTACAGGTGACGTTGTCAATATAACCACCTTCTCTTCCCAAGAGTTTTCCTGGTACGAGTTTACGCAGAATCGACCTGGGAGCGGCACCTGAGTCTCTTGATGGTAGTGTTTTATTTATCATCCAACCTCTCAGGACAGAGGTCAGGGTTCAGTCCCAGCCAGAGGTCAAATCATTTTTACCGTTCAGTATGGCTCTGGAGTCGATCCACCCTCATACATATGTATACCAGGCAACTGTTAAATTCAATCAGGTGCCGTCTCCACAATGAAGGTTGGCTACAATGGATATATAACACTGTCTGTCTCTCGCTTTGATTGTACATTCTGTCTATGTCTTGGTGTTATCTTCCCACTTGTATCTTTGTCTACCTCTTGCTCGCTAGCCTTCAACCTAACTCTCCAGTATGGATTTTATAAGAAAAACTGTTCCATATGCATGGGTGTTGTCTTGAAAGGAAAGGCGACGAGAAAGGTAGCAGCCACCCCACCTCATATAAAATATGTGAAGGCCTTGAATATGTGAATGCCTAAAACTTCACACCCCAAAGGCTATATCTGTTATGGGACTAACTACACTTGTTCCTCTGCTATCGGCTTCCGTGGTTTATGTTTGTCGGTGTGTGTCTGCATTCATGTGCTAGATTTTGGAGCACTCTTGTGATGTGATGCCATGTTTTCAGCCAAGTGTTATCGACTGTGGTTGAGGAAGTGTAAGTTGTTCCTGTTGGGAGCACAATGAACTGTTTTGTAAACAACTGAATTTCTCTTTTGAAAGCACTAGGTCTGCTCCATTCCCTATTGCTGGAAATCTGACCTATTCGGTCGCATTAAAGGTAAATAACAGGTGCATTTTCGACATTTCATTGACATATCTCTCGACATTAGGTCAACAAAGGTCTTCACCAGATGTATGCTATATCGTGAAGCTTCGTCTTTTACCTGATGATTTCCCTGGAGCGTTGTAATTACACCTGTTATTTGCTTTATTCTGTGTTTGAATAGGCCAGGCAACCAGTTATATATTACTTCGGGTCTTAAAACTGATTCTGCACATTGTTGATTGGTAACTTCAGTTATTTTGTAATTTCTGTGGCACGTCGTGAATTTGTAACTTCATCCAATATACGCTTTTCTTAACATGTCGTATCTTGTTAACTTCATACACTATATAATTTCCTTAGGATGTCGTATATTGTTAACTTCATGATACTATATATTTTCCGCCGGCTTTGTGGCTTAGAGGTTATGACTTTTCTCCGTAATCTCGTATACTCTCGTGGGTGACGTGATGACAGTGAGAATCAGTAGTGGTTCGAATCGCATCGGTAATTTAGGGGTATGTGAGCGGTCGCTCAGAAAGCAATGGCAAACTACTGAGCGTAATCTTGCCAAGAAATCAACATACAGCTGAAAGATGCTGGTGTTGACAGCGATGTCCTGTAAAGAATATGCAAAAAAAAATATATATGTATATATTTTCCATAACAAATCGTATCTAGTTAACTTCATATACTCTCCGTAACACGTCGTACCTTTGTTTTCTTCATCCTGTTATATATGTGGGATCGTAGTATTATAGTCAGTTTAATATAAACTAAATAATGTCTGGGACAAAGGGTGTTAACATATAACTGTGGAGTCATCAGCAGGTTCTGTAACAACTGTTTGAGAGAAAAAGTGTTGAAATATAACTGTGTGTAGTAGTAGGAGATTTATCAAGAATTAAAATTTGTGAAAGCTATAATAATGAGGGCGTTCATATAATACAACACTGTTTGGGACAAAGTTAATATAACAGCTAGCTTAGCTATTCAAAGTTATTATAACATCATCATCATCAACTTCTGCCGTCAAGCGTCGTGGGCAGGAATAATTTGCGTTCCAGCGCCCAGTGGGCGACACTGGACAGTGTCATTCCGTGTGATTGTACAATGTCTTTGATGTCGTCGATCCATTTTCTTCTTGGACGTCCTCTTGGTCTTGTCGAAGATGAGCTTAGATGTAAGGCCAGTGATGGTAGTTGTTGGTGTTGCATTTTAACGACATGGCCAAACCACTTCATATATACAACGTTAATGTAAAAACTGGCTCAGATATACAAAGTTAATGTAACAATTGGCTCAGATATACACATTTAATGTAACAACTAGCTCATATATATAAAGTTATTCTAACAATTGGCTCAGATATACAAAGTTAATGTAACAACAGGTTCAGATATACAAAGTTAATGTAACAACTGGCTCAGATATACAAAGTTAATGTAACAACTAGCTCATATATACAAAGTTATTCTAACAATTGGCTCAGATATACAAAGTTAATGTAACAACAGCCTCAGATATACAAAGTTAATGTAACAACTGGCTCAGATATACAAAGTTAATGTAACAACTGAGTTAGATATACAAAGTTAATGTAACAACTGGCTCAGATAAAGGTAATGTAACAACTACATTAGATCAATAAAGTTTACGTAACAACTATATGGTGCTGACAAAGTTAATGTAACAACTGGCTCAGATATGCAAATTTAATGTAACAAGTGCATCAGATTGCTTAACAACTATTTGGTGCAAACAAAATTAATACAACAATTGCCTGGGACAGACACAGTTAAGGTAACAACTGGCTGAAACAACTGGCTGAAACAGACACAGTTAATGTAACAACTGCATGGGACATACACAGTTAATGTAACAACTGTCTGAGACAGACACAGTTAATTTAACAACTGGCTGACACAGACAAAGTTAATGTAACTACTCGCTGAAACAGAGACAGTTAATGTAAAAAATTCATTAGGTCAATAAATTTTGTGTAACAACTATCTGGTGCAGACAAAGTTAATGTAACAACTGCATATACAGTTAATGTAACAACTGCATAACACAAATAAAGTTAATGCATTAACTGACTCAGACACAGTTTATGTAGCAACTGGTTGAAATATACAACGTTAATGTAACAACTGCATGGGATAAATAAAGTTACACTGACAATGTTAATTGATAACAGCATTAAAATAACACGAGTGAATAGGTAAGTACATGACAAATAATACAGTGAACTGGAAATAGCTGTTGTGATGGTGACGGCAACATGATTACCGCGACACGTGAATGAACCTCTCTATGTTCGCCTACTCTCGACCATTTGTGACTGCCTGTTAGAAGGCAGTGGAGTTTTCAACAGAAATGTGGATTGTTTACACAGGTAGACAACCTGACTCTGGGAGAGCTCAGCGGTGAGATAAAACATTAGCCGCTGAATGAAGCAGAAAAACACACCGCCAAGCCCCGTTTATTTGTCTCTGTTCTCAGAGAAAAAAGGCTCACCTGGTACACCTGAGCACTTAGGCAGTAAAAAGGTGCATCACCTGAAAAGTGGTGCGGGTTGGTAAAGGCATCTGTTCTTGCAGGCCGTGCGTGCTGGGATTACAGCATGTCATGACGTCAATAGTGTCTGTTTCTGCAGAACTTGTTGTAGCTCCCCGATGTTTTCTTTTTCCTTTTTAAGCATCCAATTTTATCTTCTGTCTTCTGTGGCAGTACTGGCGGCTGTTCATCATGTGTTTTGAACATTTTTTTTTTTTACGGTTAGAATTAATTTTGTAATTTTAGCGTGTGGAGTGTTATGATGTATCGTTTAAAATAAATTGTGGAACGAACTAATCTATCTTTATAAATGGCGGGACGAAATAATCAACTGCTGTATTAAAGTCGCGAAAGCAGGCCCACAATTATGGAATATACGCCCGGGAAGGTTAACCCGGTCAACAAATGCCCGCAGAAGTCGGATGTGTCGGTCTAAGGCGCAAGAACGCAGCTCTGCTGTAAACAGGCACAACGCAGTCACATCAGGAAAAAAAAAATCCGGATGAACGCAGAAGAAGAAGAAGAATATACAAAATGAAAGATGATGATTTCATCGAACAAAAGAAAAGAAACATAGGTGTCCAAGACAAGAGAGAAATAGCATGAAAATAGTCATATAAATACAAAAGATATAAACTAATATTTTTGTCATATCAAAAACACCTTTCTACAAATATCACAGGAGACGCTTAAAAAAAAAAGCTTAAAAGTCGACAGGGTCGACTTCATTGCACCGAGTTTTATCCCATATGGCTCGGTCTCTTTCCGCAGCACGGATAGCCGCAGCACGTACTATGTAGCTTTTAGCGACGACCCACGGGAGTCTCCGTAACATTTAACTCGTAAATCGAAGGACGCGGCCCGGAATCGAACCCACAACCTTCGGAGCACGAGTCAAACGGCTTAACCACTTCGCCACAGAGACTCCGACAGGAGACGCGGTAACGCACTAGCTAACACGCTTGCCTGCCGGCACGCCGCTCTTGTGCTCGAACCCAATCGGGGCACGAATACGTTTATTAATTGACCTGTTATCTCAGGTCGACCCAGCCTAACATAGGTATCCAGAAATGTGGGAAGTACAGGCGGCCGGCATGGTCCCCTTCACCCACAAACTGCTGCCTGGTCTATAACAAAATAGCAGCAACTATTAAATGGGCCTTAAGATGTAAACATGTGGAATGACCGGCTCCATGCAGGGCCGTGCCGTGCTATGATACAGAGAGGCGGCCGCATCGGGCGGCACCGCAAGGGAGCGGCATAAGCAGCGAAGGAGGGGTGGCATTTCGAAGACTTGCATCATTAAGGGGCGGCATTTCGAAGATTTTCATCATGCTGAGAAAATCTACTGCCCGGCCCTCGCTCGTCACCGCTGTTCCTGTCTAGAGCCCCTAGCATAATCATAATTGATTTCATTTGTAACGAATCAACTGTATTGCGTATTACATCGGACAATTGCATAACCGCTGGAGAGCAAGAGTTACAAAACCTAGTGGAACAAGTAAACATGCATAGTGCAGAATATGGCTTAGATATTAACATCAAAAAAAAATTTTTTTTTTTAATTTTATGATAATTAGCAGTGGAAAAGAAAGGTCATCAATGAACACCAGACTAAACGGGGAGATCCTAGGACAAGTAACAAGTTTCTGCTGTCTTGGACATGTAATAAAAGATGATAGCATAAGTTAAATAGAAATCAGAGAATAGGAATGGCCAAAATGCTTTCAGCAACATGAAATCAGTATTAACATCTAGAGAGATTAACAACGCATTAAAAGTGAGAATTGTCTTGTGTTACGTATAATCAACACTATTGTATGGCGCGGAAGCCTGGACATTGAACAAGCAACTAGAAAGTCGTATAGAAGCCCTGGAGATGTGGATATACAGAGGAATATGTCGTAGTTTATGAAACAAAACCAATCAAATACAGAGGTTCTAGAACAACTGGGAACTAAAAGAGAGTTGATGAAAGAAATAAAATACAGAGCCAAATGAAATATTTCGGCTACGTTAGAAGACATAATTTTCTTATAAAAACATTACTGAGGGC
>JACEFZ010018670.1:0-10894 GCA_014155875.1 Cepaea nemoralis | reverse complement strand
TTATTCAGAATGTCATTCCCCCCCCCCCCCTCTTTTTTCGCATTTTCCTCCCTGTAAATCTCTCTCCCCCCCCCCTTTTATTTTTACATAGTATACGTAAAAATGGAAGCTAAATTTAATAACATACTTGAACAAGTTTAGACGTCTAAATAAAACGTGATTTGAGGGTCCACTTACGTTATAAAATGAATTTCAGAAGAGCGAGAAGTATAAAACCGTAAAGTATGGAGAGAAAAACAATATCAAGTAATCGGTTCTTGTATTAACGCAATCTTGAAATAGTCTCAGGGGAAATTTTAGGGTTTCCAGGGGGTGGGGGTGGGGGGGAATTCCCCACCGGTTGAGAACCACTGCTCTAAGGGCATTCATAATGTTGGCTCGATCCAGTGGTTGACCTTCAAATATGGTGGCAGTACCAGCCTGCCAGTCTGCCCTTTCACAGCCCACAGCGCCCGCATGTCTTGACTATACGCTACACGGTAACTCTGCGAACTGCCGACTTCTGCAGGAAGTCAGTTGAATGCCTGCGTGTGAAACTTTCGAGAACTTTCCATATCGTACTCAATGGGACGCTGTGTGTGCCAGTAAAGGTGTGTTTTAACTGACGTGAAGCACTGCCACTGACACAGCCAACACGTCCACTGCCATGTGACCCCTACACCGGTCAGTTGGACTTCAACGACGCCTTCTCGTTAAGAAATAACGGCAAACTTCCATTGGCACCTTGCCGTCTTGACAGACGATAGTTTGTGCTTTAAAAGGGCATAATAACTTTTAACTATGGCGGTAGCGAGTGTGACTGATAAGGCCAATTTGCGCTGTAAATGTCCGTTCACAGTGGGTGCATCTGAACACGTGGTCATTTCCACCATCATGCACCATCTTACGTCTCAAACGCTTGGTGTGTGACTTTTCTGCAATAATTTTCTCCTTTGACTTTATTCCATTTCTGATATTTGCCCTCCATGCAACACGTTCAGCGGCGACTTGCTCCCAATGTGCATTATCAATGCCTGTATCAATCATGTCCCGCTTACACACATCTTTGTATCGTAGTAGAGGCCGACCCTGAGATCTCTTACCCATCTGTAATTCACCAAAAAAGATATCCTTTGGTATTCTACCATCATCCATCCTCCTAAGATGTCCTATCCATCTAAGTCTACGAAGACTGAGCATGGAATAAACTGTCACACAACCTGATCTTTCCAATACTTCAGTATTTGTGATTTTGTCTTGCCACTTAATACCAAGAATTCTTCGCAGACACCGCATATGAAAGCTGTTTAAATTGTTCTCTTGGTGTGAGTAAGTTGTCCAGGTTTCACTGCCATAGAGAAGAGTACTAAGGACACAGGCTTGATAGACAAGGACTTTTGTTTTGGCAGTAAGCTTCCTGTTCTCCCAGACTCTTTTTCTTAACCTGTTCATTGTTGTTGCTGCCTTACCAATCCGGATGTTGATTTCCTGATCTAGGGATAATTTGCTATTTACCACTGATCCTAGATATGTAAAATGGTCTACTATCTCTAGTTCGGCGTCGTCAATAAAGATTGATGGTACCCCATGTGCACCTTGTGACATAATCTGTGTCTTCTTTTTGCTAATTGTTAAACCAAATTCAGAACAAGCATTGGAGAATGCAGATAGTAGACATTGCAATTCTTCCTCAGAGTGGGTCGTAACTGCAGCATCATCTGCAAAAAGCAACTCTCTGATCAGTACCCTCCTAATTTTGGTCTTAGCCTTCAATCTCTGAGCATTGTAGAGGCCGCCATCTGAGCGTGAGTGAATGTATATACCACCATCCTGATCACGAAATGCATATTTCAGTAGAAGTGAAAAGTATATTCCAAAGAGGGTGGGAGCTAGTACACAACCTTGCTTAACTCCACTCTTGATTTCAAATTCTTCAGAAGTTGCACCATCAAACTTGATTATACCCTTCATGCCTGTGTGGAACGATTCCACAATGGACAGAAGAGTTGGTGGGCAGCCAATCTTCTTTAGTGCCTTGAACAGACCCTCACGACTGACCAAATCAAATGCCTTTGTGAGGTCGATGAAGGCAATAAACAGTGGTTGATTCTGTTCACGGCATTTTTCTTGCATTTGTCGCAATGAGAATATCATATCAGTGGTAGACCGGTTCTGTCGAAAGCCACACTGTGATTCGGGGTAGACTTGATCTCCTAGGACTTGAAGTCTGCGCAGAACAATTCTGGCAAATACTTTTCCAACAATACACAGAAGTGAGATACCCCTATAGTTGTTGCAGTCGCTCCGATCGCCCTTGTTCTTGTACAGTGTTATGATGCTTGAATCTTTGAAATCCTGTGGGACTTGTCCTTCACGCCAGCATAGCTCTATTAGCTGGTGGATCTGTATAGTGAGTGTGTCTTGCCCACTCCTGATAACCTCTATTGGAATCCCATCCTTACCTGGAGCCTTGCCAGATGCAAGTTCATTTATAGCACACTTAACTTCTGTTATGGTGGGAAGTGTGTCCAGGTGGTCAAGAGTTGGTAGAGCCTCTATGGCGTTGAGGGCATCATCCGCTAGTTTGGTCTCACTTGAGTAAAGCTCCAAATAGTGCTCTACCCATCTGTCCATCTGCTGTTTCTTATCAGTGATGACTTCTCCAGTCAAGGTTTTCAATGGTGCACTTCTTTTGATCACTGGACCACAGGCTTTCTTTATTCCTTCATACATGCTTCTTATGTCTCCCTTATCACTTGCGATTTGAATGGACTCACATAACTTGATCCAATAATCATTTGCACACTGCCTGGCAGCCTTTTGCACATCCTTCCTAGCTTGCCTTAGCTCACTCAGAGTGTTACGCGTTGGTCTTTCCTTGTTTCTTAAGAGAGCTTTCTTCTTCTTATCAATCAAGGGCTGCAGAGTCTCGCTGTTGGCCGCAAACCAGTCCTGCCTCTTATGATCCACAGTGCCGTAAACCCCTACGGCAGTTTTATAAAGAGTTTCCTTAATTTGACCCCACTTTTCATTTACTGTACAATTTTCTGGTGTATCAGTGAAAGCGTCTTCAAGTTGCTGTTGAAACTGAAAGCACTTTTCAGGATCATGAGTGTTAATAATATTAATCCTGGGGCTAGATTTGTGTTTAGCTGTGTAGATTCTCTTTGGTCTCAGTCTAACCCTTGCAACAACCAAAGAATGATCCGTATCACAGTCAGCACTGTGGTAACTACGAGTCAATGATATATGGTTCAGATGTTGTCTCCGTGTGATGATGAAGTCCAGCTGGTGCCAATGGCCGGATCTTGGATGTTTCCATGTGACCTTATGCATCTCTTTTGTTTTAAAAAAGAGTTTGTAATACATAGGTCATTACTGGTGCAATGCTCCAGCAGCCTTTGCCCATTTTCATTCATGCGACCGATGTTGTATTTTCCAAGGCACACTGGCCATGAACTCGAGTCCTTGCCCACACGAGCATTGAAATCACCGAGCATATAAATGTAGTCAGATTTTGGAACTGCCTTGATCACGGAGTCTAACTCCTCATAGAACAAATCCTTCACATCATCAGAGGAATCGAGTGTCGGTGCATATGCAGTAATAATGGTGGCAAACCCACAAGAGGTTGCCAAGCGCAGGGATAATAGTCTTTCATTTCCTCCTGCTGGAATTTCAATCATTCCCAGTAGCGAATTCTTCACTGCAAAGCCCACACCGTGTTGCCTTTTTTCTGCCTGCCCTCTACCCTTCCAGAAAAAGGTGTAGTTGTTTTCCCTGAGTGACCCTTCCTCAGCGAGGCGAGTCTCCTGCAGGCCAGCAATATCAATGTTAAGACGATTGAGTTCGGCATCAATCACAGCCGTTTTTCTCACATCGTCAATATTGGTCAAGTCAGTGGAAAATCCTGGACACATGGTTCTCACGTTCCAGGTTGCAAGCCGTAGCTTGAGGTTTCTATTTTTATTTTTGTTTGTACCTGGTGCATTGGTTTTACAGCCTGCGATTCAGATTTTGTCCTAGCCCCAAGCACCCATTGAAGCAGGCAGGCTGTGGCGGATCAGCACCCAATTGGCTGGGGGCTGCCCAGCTTGAGGCGGGCGGTAGCTGATCAGTGACACCTATAGGTGTCTCCCACCGTCAGAGGCAACGCGTGGCGCCCCATGTCTACGCCAACTGACAAGGACTTATAACCCGTAACAGTTGCCTCTCGCTTTGATTCCGAGACCAGTTAAGACCAGGGATGGAGTTATTGCCTCTCCATAGCACAAAGCCTGGGCTAAAATATAGAGATCATGTGTTGCCCATGCAGCATGATCCCTCTCTCGGCCTGCCTAGTTCACTCCAGAGGAAAGGTAACACCCCTACATCTGGAACAAGACAAGCTGCAGAAGCTGCCGGATCAGCAAAGCAATGCTCTAACTGTCCGCCTGTCGGAGCTTCGATCCTAGACCAGTCGCCAACCAAGGCTTAGGGCCTGGTCTGCCCTGCCATGACAATTTTGTCTTTAGCTTGCATTTCCTCGCACCAGGGTAAGGCTTGTACCCTCCCAATTGCGCTCTACCGCCCGAAGCCGTTGGCACAATGTGGGGTGTCGGGTTTGGTAAGCGCCGCCCAACGTTCGGCGCTAACAGAAACCAGGTAGTACCGTCTACTGTTATACGGTAGCTCAGTCATATCTGACTAAGACCTGACTGTAACGGCAAACTACTGAACGTAAAATTGCATAGACATACAACCCAGTGGTGGGGTTGATCGCAACGTCCTGACAAGGACATATAACATTACCATCCTCACCCCCTCGAACTGCAGTGGTCATATTTTGAGTTTATTTGGCTTATATCAAGGAGAAAAGTGAATATCTGGATGGCTTGACCACGTGGCATGGTCGAGACAAGAACACGGAGCTGATCCACGACTCTGGTGATAGTGTGAGTAGGACAAACATGACTGCCTAAGCTTATCGGCATGGCACATGATATTGATGATCACGCACGCACTTTAATTGATCCAGTGCCAAATAAAGTAGGTATAGACCAAACATGGTACACAGTTAAACGAATAAGTTTTATAATGTAAACTTTCACTCACTAAGCGCTGACATTGAGGAGGATACCACACAACAAAACAAATAACATGATAACCCTAGAATGGCGATATATCGCCCTTCTGTCCAAACGGGAGGTCACATCCGTCGGCACCGACTCAGTGAGTGTCTCGGAGCTGGTGTTGAGCCGCAGCAACCAAGGACACATTTTCTATTATTAGCCAGAAAACGCGGATGTGACATCATCTTTTCATCACGTTCACCCGGGCAAAATCATGCAAAACACAATCAGTCGAGCATGACTCCACAGGAAATTGCCCAAAGTGGTCTCTCTCTCTCTCTCTCTCTCTCTCTCTCTCTCTCTCTCTCTCTCTCTCTCTCTCTCTCTCTCTCTCTCTCACACACACACACACACACACACACACACGTGGGCGTAAACACCCCCACACGCTACTGCCATCTATAATCACCCTGGCTGGCGGTGGACACGGACGGCAGTTGACGTTGATTAATTGACTGTATCCCCCATAATGTGACCGGCGCTGGGGCTTGGGGGATAGTGAGAAGCGAGGTTTCATAATTCCCCAATACACCGAGCCGAGAGGTCGAAATCAGCCGCGGGAGATTTGGGATCAGAGCGCTTTGCGTTGATTTCGATGGTATGAGGCGTTGGCCATTCAGAAAACAATGGCAAAGTCTAGAGAGACGACAGTGGAAGATAAACTCCATGGACCACTGAGTGAACTAAAAAAAAAAGGACAGTTAAATTCATACAAGAGACAACATTACAGTTGTAGATATATTTCAAGCGAATGAAAGAAGAAGAAGAAGAAAAACCACTGAACTGAAATTGACTAGTGAATCACAAAACGGGTTCTAAGAATGAATATCATGGATACATAAAAGAACAAATGCATCCATACGACAAGATCTGAATACTGAAGAAGATTGACTACTTAAGACGATAAAAGAAAGAAAATTGAACTATTTTGGACACTTGAAACGTCATGAAAGTTTGGAGAGAACAATAATGGAGGGGTGTATGCCTGGGAAGAGAGGAAGAGGAAGCCCGAAGAGAGGAAGAGGAAGCCCAAAGAGAAGATGGGTGCAGGATGTGGCAGATGATCTCCAGATGGGTGTATCGGTGTATCTTACTTATGACCGACAAGTTTTCCGGAAGGTTGTTGTTATGGGAGCGAGGTTCTGCAAACGACATGCTACTGAATGAATAAAAGAAATCTCAGAACATCAAAACCAAGTGCTACTAGTTTAACTCCATAATGTGAGGAGGGAGGAGGTACATATGTAATAACCATGCGAGCGAGTATTTAAAATAGCGTTAAGATAATGAGAATTAACTCATCGCATAAATTCTACAAATAGAGAAAACTACTTTAAAATAAATTTAAAGAGAGATAAGTACACTGCAATAACATAAAAGTAGACAAGTACATGAGAAATAGATAAGAGATTAGCATAATATCAAAAGAGAGAAATACTTTACAATAATTGCATCACAATAACTCACTCGCAATAACGCACGCACAATAACTTAGGAGTTAAGAAAAATATTACAAATGAAGAAAAGTTCGAGAAACAATATAAACAGAGATCATCAGTACGGAGATCAGTATGGCGGATCCGTGTGTTGATGCCGAGGTAACGGGTTCAACCCCTACACCGGCCAGCTGGACTAAAATGTTGACTTCTGGAACTTGACTTGGGGACGTAAATTGCAAGTACCACGGAAGTCGGAGTGGATTCACCTGATGGCGAGGGACACTGGTAATATCTAAAGCAAAATTCAGTCCAGAGCACTAGAAGTAGCAGCGAGTGTATGGACTACACTTGAGATCAAAGCCAACGAACACCCGGAACAAACATAATCAGCATCATCATGTGCCATGCCAATTAGCGGAGGCGTTCAATGTCACCTTAGATCCGTCCTTGTGTTCCGGATGTAAACAACTCTGCTGATGATATTCTTGACCGTCATCATCCTTTAAAAGTTTTTCTCGGTAAGCCTCCGCCTCTTCTCTCACTGATCTTTCCAGTGGTCAGAATGTGTTCTCTTCTCATTATAATGACCGACAAATGTTGTCTCTCTCTCATCTTGCGTTAGCTCACTATGAACTCAAACGTAGTCCACACACGTTCTGCTACTACTTGTGCACTGGATTGATTTTTGCGTGTGGATTACCTTTCCCTATTATTAGTGTCCCTCGTCATCAGGCGAACCCACTTTTACTTCAGAGCTACTTGTAACATTTTAGTCCAACTGGTGTAGGAGTTGAAAGCGCTACCTCGGCATCAGCACACCGGATGTTTAAGAACTGGTGCTCTTATCCATTCGGCCATGCTGACCTACGTTGAATGTAATGTTCTAGTTTCATTAGCCTCTTTCAGGCAATCGTTGTTACCAATTCTGGAAGTCCAATGTAATCGCAACATTCGTTTCAGTAACACTATTTCCGTTGCTTCCACGATCTTCTTAATTTGTTTATTGACGTTCCCTGTTTCACTGCCATGCAGCAAAACACAGTCCATGCAACAATCAACTTTTCTCTTTCTGACATTAAATCATAGTGACGTATTGCAAGAGAAGCATTTACTTCTTAAATGCAGCTTTTGTTTGACCTATCTTGCTCTTAATCTCTATTATGCACCTTCCATCTGATGTTTGATTACCCCCAGATATTTATATTTATCAACTTGGTTAAGTATTTAAATTTATCAACTTGGTTAAGTATTTAAATTTATCAACTTGGTTAAGTATTTAAATTTATCAACTTGGTTAAGTATTTAAATTTATCAACTTGGTTAAGTATTTAAATTTATCAACTTGGTTAAGTATTTAAATTTATCAACTTGGTTAAGTATTTAAATTTATCAACTTGGTTAAGTATTTAAATTTATCAACTTGGTTAAGTATTTAAATTTATCAACTTGGTTAAGTATTTAAATTTATCAACTTGGTTAAGTATTTAAATTTATCAACTTGGTTAAGTATTTAAATTTATCAACTTGGTTAAGTATTTCCCCCTCTTTTATTACATCACATTTTTGTGTTACACTTTTCTTTGACATTTCGGAATGTTTTGTGTTTTGTTTTTGATATTCAAGGAATTTCAATTGTTTGCAGTCTCTACCGCTAAAATGCCCGAGAGTTCCCGTAGACGGTAATTTACAATAATATCAAAAGAGATGGTGTCTTAAAATAACCTCAGCATAGTGGAGCACGGTTCAAATAACAGCAAAATGGATAGATACTGTACTTTAAATTAGAGCAATAACATCAAAATAGATCAATATTTTAAAATAGCCCAGACACAATCGTATAACATGTTCAGACTTCAGAGCTTAGTGTTTCTCTTGGTCATCACTTTATATGTTTTTATATTCACACCTTTCCCATAATTTAATTTGATACAGCTGACTGATTTCAGGAAATATATACCAAGTTACATATTTTTCAAACATGGTGATTTGAAATCTTCCCTTATCTCTCTTAGTCACGTTGTGTTGTTTGTTTTTGTTATTCAGGACTTTCGGTATTTCCGTCGTTTCCATTTGATTTCTACTAATGTCTCGCATATGTCACACCCTCTGTACGGAGACTATTTGTGATTGCGTGATCCTATTTACAGCTCTCCACGTTTATCTATTTTTAACATGTTTTCAACCGTTTCATGTGTCTGATTTAGGTGAAGACATTCTATTACAGGAGCTCTTGTTTATTTACATGTATTGCATTCGAGTAAATAATGTTGTATATTGGTGGGATGTTGACACACCGAACAGTCACGTTCTTTGGTAATGCAGCATTCTATTCCTAGAGTGTTGTGTCTTGGGAATGTGTCTACTGCTAGGAATGTATGTTTTATTTCTTGCTTGCTTAAGTGACTGATTAGTTTTGATTGGTGGATTATATTGGATTGATTTCTAAATTGATTAAATGTGTTGTACGTTTTGATTAATTGTGCTAAATGATTAACTGGTACATTGAATCATCAACTGATTAGTTGGTTGGCGACTGATTAGTTTAGCTTGCCTAATTAGTTTTGCTTGCCTAATTAATTTAGGTTGTTGCCTAATTAGTTTTTTTTTTCTTCCGCATATCCTCTCCAGGACATCGATGTCGACACCAGCATTTTACCACTGTTGTTGATTTATTGGCAAGATTACGCTCAGTAGTTTGCCATTGCTTTCTGAGGGCCGGCTCACTTATCCCGTAAGTCATCAATGCGGCGAGAACCGCTTACCAATTCTCGCGCGCTGCGTTACCCTACGTTGATAAACGGGAATATGGAGAAAGTCGTTTACCCTTAGACCAGGGAGCGCGGCCTAATTAGTTTAGGTTGCCTAACACGTTTAGATAAGAGAGGCGTTGAATCAACGGTTAAGACATTACTGGAGAGGGTTCGTTGTCAACTCTCGACGCTCGCTATGGAAGGGAAAGGCTGGCCACCCATGTCCCCATGCAGTGAGACCTACAACATGTGACGCCCCTAACACTTGACATAACGACAGCAGGCTCTTGCTGAGAGGCTTATTTTGTGTTAATTAGTTTAGGTCGACAAGATCCAACGAGACTGCACTGCATTGATCTATCATCGCTCCTATATCCCACTGCAGTGGTTCTCAACCTTTTATGGCCCATGCACCCCTTCACCTTATCTTCAGAATGTCACCCCTTTCGTATTTCCTCACTATACCCCCCTCCGGCCCCCCCCCCCCCCTCGCGCCCCTACACAGTATACAGTAAAAATGGAAAGCTAAATTTAATAACATATACTAGAACAAGTCTAGACGTCTACATAAAATGTGATTTACGGGTCTACTTACGTTATAAACGAATTTCAGAAAGGCGAGATGTACAGAACCGTACAATTTGGAGGAGAAAAAAAAAAAACAACAATATCACGTAATCGGTTCTTGTATTAATTCGATCTTGAAATAATCTTAATCCTCCCCCCCCCCCTTTTTTCCCACACACAGAGGAGGGGGTTGGGAACTCCCCACCGGTTGAGAACCACTTTCCTACTGGTTTAAATGCCAATCTAGGAGAATATAACATCAAGGCACGAACTCCGTGGCATGGACGAGAATCCCAATGTGCGTATACTTGAATGACACGTGCTGTAGATAGTATTATGTGGGCGTGAAATGTAACC
The DNA here is from genome assembly GCA_014155875.1 of Cepaea nemoralis. Lineage (NCBI taxonomy): Eukaryota > Metazoa > Mollusca > Gastropoda > Stylommatophora > Helicidae > Cepaea > Cepaea nemoralis. The sequence continues at coordinate 691 of JACEFZ010018670.1, read as the reverse complement.
AAAGAACCAGCCTCAGTTCTCCTACTGTAGTTTTATTTAAACATTGCATGCCCTTTGCAAGACATTCCGAACAACCCCCACGGTTTGATTTCCTTACGTTCAGTACCTTGCCATTGCTTTCTGAACGAATAGTCAACGTTAAATCCACCTGACCGGTGTAGGGAATGACCTCACTATCCCACCGCAGCGCAAAGGAAGTCTAAGAACTAACGTGTTAAAGCTCTCGGCCGTGATGGCCTATCCTCTAAGATTTTTTTTATTATTTACATATTCTTTTTTACAGGACATCGCAGTCAATACCAGCATTTCTGCCGCTGTGATCTCTTGACAAGTTTACGTTCATTAGTTTGCCTTTGCTTTCTGAACAACCGGCACTGATACCAACGCAAAACCAACGCAACGTGGTCTGCTGCCAAATCGCGCGCAGATGTGTTTCGAACGCGGGTATACGGTTTTACGAACCACGTCCGTAACCCATCCTCTAAGATAGTCAGCGTAAATACATATTTTGAATATCTAGGTGCACTACTGGCTCGAGATGGATATGTGACGACATAATTTATAATAAGAACAAATAACTGATGAGCAGAACGCAAAGCAGTTAAAGCGTTAATGGATTGGAATAGAAAGAGCAACAATGGTTAGAGAAGCATGTCTCCTCTCTCTCTCTCTCTCTCTCTCTCTCCTCTCT
>JACEFZ010018669.1:0-10856 GCA_014155875.1 Cepaea nemoralis | reverse complement strand
GCAAAAGGCGGGGTAGGAAAAAAACCCCCAAGAAACCAAGGAAACACGAGAGGCCAAAAATTTGCCAAGGGGGCCCCTCAGAAGGGTAAGGGCCCAAAACATTTAGGATGAAGACACGGTGACAGTGAAAGAAATCAAGGCTGTGCTTCGGCGATCAAAAAACAGCGCTCCAGGGCAAGATGGCATAAGATATGACGACATCAATAGGTGTGCCGACAACGAGCTAGAGGAACTATCAGACATGTACAACAACAGTATAGGGAGTGCTAGAATCCAGGAAGAGTGTTTACACAGCTATCTGATTCCCTTGCCGAAGCCTAGCAAAGACCACACACAAATTCAGGGATATCGAGTAATAACCATGCAGAATACAATAGGCAAGCTGCTGGAGAAGTTAATTGCCAGAAAAATATCAAGCCAGCTAGAGAAGCAAGGTGTCTTCCCACCTATCATGGGAGGGTACCGTCCCAAAAGAGAAACCTGGACCAATGCAGCAGTTTCTGCCCATGATGTTTATGAAGATTTCCACTCAGGCATTGAAACCTTTGCTGCAGCGATTGATCTTGAGGACGCGTACAACAGAGTACCATTGGATTTTCTAATGCTTCAGCTTCTTAAACTAATGGTAAGTCCGTTCCTCCTTAGTTGGGTCGCTGCTGCCCTCTTCCAGCGGAAAGTAGTTTGTAGATGTGGCAGTTGGACTTCGAAACCATCAACAATATATCCTGGCCTACCACAGGGATCACCATTATCTCCGGTGCTTTTTAACGCCTACGCTGTGAGAATCACCAGCGAGTAGATCACTAGACCGGGGAGGACATTGTCATATGCCGACGATGTTTTAGTGTATCGTCAGGGTAAGTATAGAGATCAGGTTATGTGGAACTGCAAACCGAACTCAATCGCATAAGTACTTGGTGTGCTGAAGCTGGGGCAATAGTCATCCCAACAAAGGCAACAGTGGCATGGTTCTCGTTGAATAATCATATTGTCAACACTCCAACACCAGATGTTAATCTGTGTTCAGAGACTGGAAAAAACGCAGGCAATGAATTACATGGGGATACGTTTTGATCGAAACCTTGCTTATAATGAGCACATAGACCAGGTGATAACAAAGGACAAGCGGGGTTTGGCTGCGATGCGGATGATGGCGGTAGCAAACTGTGAGCAGCGCCATCTATGCCTCCTATATGAGGGGCTGGTCATGTCTGATTTTGAGTATGCGATGGCGATCCTGACTCTCAGCCGTAAGCAAATAGAAAGGATGGAAAGGATACCAAACGAAACTATGCGCATTATTCTTGGATGTACAAGAGATACAGCATGCAGAGTCATGCGCTACCTTCTTGATTTTCCAACCATTGAAGACAGAATACAAGGTTGCAGAGCTAGCGCCTACCTCAGAGTTAACGCAAACACACAACTGTCGTGTCCTCCTTTAAAGTGTCGTCCCTGGAGTGAAGAGAGTCAACACCCACATTATAATAATTTTTTTCCCCTCAATATCCTGGAGAATCCACCAGCTTCCGTCCATCACACTCCATCAGCCCATGGACACCTTTTCCTATCACTCTCTCACTGTCGTACTATGCCCCCTCTCATACTTCCCCAACGCAACATACTCAACAACTCTTGCTTCTAAAAATTAATAAAGATTAATTTATAAAGAAAAGTGTAACGTATATGAGACGTGTATGCGAAGAAAATGCGTGATGTGTTCTATACTGTGTGTATGATCGGACTTTCAGATAATAGCATAGTTTCTTCATTGCAAGGGCACACCACAGCACATTAAATCATAACCAGTGCACCTCACCCGGTGTCGAAATCCTTTTGCCGGATACTGACTGTCATCTGTAGCCACCTGGTAATCCATCTTCATGATCATCCGAAATAGATACTGTTAGTAAGTACAGATTGATTACGGACTGGTTGCAAACTAACTTTGTAAGTTCCTATCGGTCCTAAAGAATGCACAAATCCTTTGTAATGTATTTAGGTTTTACTGTTAATGTTTCTACACTTGATCCTAACTAGTGTTCATATAGGTTCAAGTATATGTCATATGTAATATTACACGGGAATCTAGCACACGATGTGACTTATCCGTTAATGTTCTCGTTCCTTAAACAATGTTTGTCTGATGTGTGATATATCAACAATCATCACCCATCCTATGTGAACCATACCACGCAGGAGTCGTTATATTGGCTGGCTCTTCTGGGCCATGTCATGGTGAACCCTTCTGAGTATGAGTCCAGCGTAAACATATACCATCTTTCTTCTCGACAACAAGGCTACAGTCTATATTAATTAGAACTAATAGACTATATTGACTACCTTATGCAAAACCGCCTCATTCCCGGGATGGCTACTACACTTTGCCATAACGACACATGCTAGTTAATATTAAATTAATCTAACACTGTAGAGCTCTCCCACAAACACGTCCATCATAATCCACGGTTTTGGTCAACTCTGTTTCTCCCAATCATGGTTTATGGCAAAACCCAAAATTGGTCACGTGACATGGTTGATGTCCTGCAGGTGTTATTTGGGCATATCATCCATTGTCAAGAATCTATTTTCCCTGGCTTAGTCACTGTCAAAGTTGTCATCACTTGTTTAGATTCCCAAAACAAGCCAGCGAGTTCCTGTATACTCCCAACAACAGTTGCCAATAACAAGCCGTCAATCTTCTGTCGACTGGTGACAATCACCGCGGCCATTTCTGTTTGATGTCTGGAAACTCTAATGACAGACGGACTGTTTCCTGTCTCTAGCTGCCAATTCCGGTTGTCTCTGACTGTTGACAAACTGTCAAAGCGATGTATGCATTCATCTCACTTCCGAATGTTCCTATTTTTGCTGACCAGATGTACAAGTACAGCTGTTATTTATGCCCGACCTGTTTGGGAACACGTGCAGCCACAACTATGAATGTTTTCTCTGTATTAGTTGAAACAATTGTCGCTTAGCAGATCGTCCGTTTAATCAGAAATCCTCTATAATAATCAACGGGTTAAACTCAAGGTTTTATTTTGTGACAACAACATCCACTGCATAGTGAAATTATGAAGGTTAAGGGCAGCAGGTTAAAAAGAGAAAGGTCGTGGATGGGTCAAGCCGAAGTCGTTCTTCAAAGGTGTGTTCACTGGAGGACTTAGAACCTGGCGAGGAGTGGGTACAAGTGCCAACAGACTTCTGTACGTCCTTTTCAGTTTGCATCCAACTAGACGGAAAATGTAGACAAGAAAATCCGGCTGCTGTGGGGGTCGGAAGTACAAGCGTTGATTTTCGAGAATTCGTTAGACAGTGATGCTGTCATTTACACAGATGAGTCGGTCGTCCGACATGTGAGAAGCTCATGGGCCTTTACGGCGCGGGCCGGAGGGAGAATTGTGAAGGAGGACTCTGGTGCTTTTGTTGAGACCACAAGTAGCCTGACTATGGAAGTCATGGCAGTAAGTAAAGCAATAACATGGCTCGAGACACAGACTTTCAATAGGGCATGTTTCCTTAGCGACTCAATGAGCATGCTCAAGAGGATAGAGACGGGGTGGATCCGAAGAGAGTGGTTGCTGTCTCTGGAGCGGTCTCGGCTGACAAAGATTAGTTTCATCTTCGTGTCAGGGCATGCGGGAGTACAAGGAAATGAGCGGGCTGACAAGCTCGCAGGTATGGCTAATGTGGAGGGCGGACGCGCCATGGACCAGGCTGACATTCTGAATGCACTACGAGAAGTAAGACTTTTGCGAGAACCAAGTGATGACTGCGAATCTACAACCATGGTCAGACTGCAAGAACAGCAAATTAAAAGAGGGGTGGCCAAACAAGAACACTACGCAGGAAGCCAAAGAAGATTGATAAACCAACACAGAACTGGTTTCGTTAGCCGCTACACGCTGCGGGATTTGCTGAGGAGGGGATCCGAGTGCTTATGGACTGAATGGTTCGATGTGCAATGAGGATGATCTGTCGACTAACTAACTAACTAACTTTATACCACAGGTATGTCGGTAGCATAAGCTCCCAGAGGCATGAAATGGAATATTGCTTGGCTAGCAAATTCATTACTTGAAAAGTCCAAATCAAAAGCTCATTGTGTGTGCGTCATCAGAGATGGAAAGAGCGTCCCAATGGCACGAAATGGAATATTGTTTGGATAGCAAATCCATTACGTGGAAAGTCCGAATCGAAAGCTCACTGTGTGGATGTTATCTGCAGACTGCATTCTTCTGGTTTCCTTAGGAATAGCCTATGGTGAGCGGAAGGCCCAATATACGGAAGTGAGGCTAAGCAGCCATGTGCAGGACTTGACGATTTCTTGGGTGAGCCCAATACCAGAGCGCTATGTGTCGGCTCTGAAATTATGGAAGCCTCCTTGGATGGCGGGGAATGTCCATGGTCTGCCCCTGCCTTCCCTTGAGGGCTGACCAGGATGTCTTTGGCTGTTCTATATGGGCCAGCTGGGATGGGAGAGTAACACCACAACAGTGAGAGTCAAACTTCCTAAGAAACCCCCGGGAAGGTTAACCCGGTCAACAAATGCCCGCAGAAGTCGGATGTGTCTGCCTAACGGCGCAAGAACGCAGCTCTGCTGTAAACAGGCACAACGCAATCACGTCCGGAAAAAAAACTCCGGATAAACGCAGCAGAAGAAGGAAGATTGACTGATGTCCAATCAGCGAATATCTTTGATAAAAGTAACACCAAAAATGTTGCGGTTTTTTTTTTTGGGGGGGGGGGGGGGGGGGGGGAGAACAGTATAGTAAGGGTTTCTAAGTTCGCTTTGGGTGTATTTATTTAGATGTTTGCGGGGAAGTTCGTGTAGTTGATGAGGAGGTACTGCAGACGATATGACGAGCTTGTTGCCTAGCCCGACAACACAGGGAAAGACTGGTCAGATATTCCTCCGTGTATTCAAGCCTATAGAATGTGACTGCCCATTCGCATCACTGACCCATCGGAGGAAATTGCTTCGGGACAAATGTTTAAGAAAATTATCAATATCTAAAGTTAGTTGCATGTCCTTTACAGGACGTCACAATCAACCCCAGTATATTTTGTTTGTTTTGTTTTTGGCTGTTGTGATTTTCTAGGTAATTTTTGCCTTTGTAGACTGCTATTATGGTGACATCAAAGAAAAAGGTGACACCATATTTGTGGAATGGAAATAGAAGGGAAAGTTCTTAACCAAACGGATAATTTTAAATACCTAGGGGCATTTATAACATTAGGCGGGAGGTGCACAACAGAGATTAAGAACGGAATAGGGCAAGCAAAGCTGCATTTCAGAAAATGAAAATTATCTTATGCAATAAGTCACTATCATTGAATGTAAGAAAGAGAGTGCTGAAGTGCTATATAGAACCTGTTTTGCTGTATGGCAGTGAATCTTGGAATGTAAATGAACAAATTAGAAAAAAATTGGAAGCAACAGAGATGTGGTCCCTGAGACGAATGTTACTAATTCCTTGGAGTGCCAAAGTAACTAACAACGATTGCCTCAAAGAGGCTAATGAAATTAGAACACAATATACAACAATAAGAAAAATACAAACAGCTGTATTTGGTCATGTGATGAGAAGAGAGACCTTGGAGAACATTGTGACGACCGGAAGGATCGAGGGGAAGAGAGGCAGAGGCCGACCAAGAGAAATTTTGCTGGATAGATTGAGACGGTGGCATGGAGGAATATTGTCAGCACAGTTGACTCGGAACACCAAAGACAGAGATCTGTGGAGTGACATGAATGCCTACGTGAGCTGGCATTGCACTTGATGATGATAAGTATGCTATTGTTTTATCGGTAAACTGACTATTGCTTTCAAACGATATGTTGTCAAGTGTGTACTATAATCTCTACATTTCCCTTCTATTTCTATGAGCGGCTATCAATACTTGTGAACTTGTTTACGTGCTATCTTAGTGGCTTCAATGGTTCTCAAACAATCAATATTTCTGGGACCACGGCTTTCTAAATTACCTACGCTGATACTATTGTGAAAGTCAACGCAAGACGGTCTGCTTCCAAATCGCCTGCGACTGCTTTCGAGTCTAGTATGATGGAATTGTGACACTGAGATCACTGTCCCTTAGCCACAGATGCCGGGTTTAACTGTATTTGAATAACGAAGACACAAACAATAGATTGCGTGATTTATTTCCTGGCACATTTCGCTGCACCTCATCAGGTACATACTGCAGAAATGACACAGCAAAAACTAAAGTGATTAGATAAATCCTTCAAACTGAAATATACACATACTCGCAGTGTCTTCGTTATTAAAATTCATTACGAGAAAACATTGTTTTGAATTTAATTGTATTTGTAGTATTTTCATAAATTTTCTAATTACATTGTTGTTTTTGCTGTTTTTCTTAAATTATACGAATTATGAAATTATATATTATTATATTTTCAAGGTAACATTAGCCCTATGGGATACATTACCGCCGAGGTGTCAAATCTCAGATCTTCACATATTCTAGACTTCAGCCTGTTCCCGTCCTCGCCGCCTTTCCTCCCAAAAAAATTGCCAGAAAAGTCTGAAAAGTAAACGGTTCTTATGTTTATGCAGCTGCGCAAATCCCGTGTTTATCATCATCATCATCACCACCATCATCATGTTCCTGCCAGCTGTCGACGCGTTCATGTCTCTCCGCATATGTCGGTCCTTGGTGCTCTGGATCAACTCTACTGATTATATTCTTCCAGGCCACTTTCTCAGTCCATCCAGCATCGTTTCTCTCCGTCTGCCTCTGCCTTTCCTCCCACTGATCATGCCAGTTGCCATGATGTTCTCCAAAGACTCTTCTCGTTACATCTTTTGATTTGCGCTCGCTCGCTTTGAATTCAAGCGTAGTCCACTCACGTTACTTCTAGTAGTGCTGGATTGAATTTTGAGTGTGGATTCGCTTTTCCTATTAACAGTGTCCCTCACCATCAGGCGAACCCACTCAGACTGCAGAGGTACTTGTAAGTAACGTCCCCAAGTCAAGGACCATTCTCATTACATTATCAACGAAAGTTGTATGTTCGGTTCGGGTCGGTATATACAGGGTACAAAATGTCGACCTCGTTCAACCTACTTCAACAACATCAGTTATAAATGAGGTCCGTTGTTGTTGTTGTTGTTGTTATTATTGTTGTTGTTGTTCTCGTTGTTGTTGTTGTTCTCGTTGTTGTTCTCGTTGTTGTTGTTGTTGTTGTTGTTGTTGTTGTTGTTGTTGTTGTTGTTGTTGTTGTTGTTGTTGTTGTTGTTGTTGTTGTTGTTGTTGTTGTTGTTGTTGTTGTTGTTGTTGTTGCGAGTTTTGGTTTTCTTTTCTTTCTTTTCTCTCTTTCAAGTTAGTCCTAAACAGGGCTGTGCTCGTCGGATTCAGCACAGTTTGTCTCCTTCTTATAGTAGAGATGTAATGTTATAATTTCATTAGCCTCTTATAGTAGAGGTGTAATGGTACAATTTCAGCAGCCTCTTATAGAAGAGATGTAATGTTATAATTTCATTAGCCCCTTCCAGACGATATTTGTCAGTTACTCCGAAAGTTCAAGGTATTCACGACATTCGTCTCAGGAACCACATCTTTGCAAGGTATTCACAACAGTTGTCTCAGGAACCACATCTTTGCAAGGTATTCACAACATTCGTCTCAGGAACCACATCTTTGCAAGGTATTCACAACATTCGTCTAAGGAACCACATCTTTGTGTTTCTAAGCTTTTCCTAATTTCCAGTTTTCTACTTGTCGGGGGAAATAAATAATGCTTGCTTGCTTGCGTTCGCTGGCTGTGAACTCCAGCGTGAAATCTTATATGTCGGATGGTGACATCCTGTTGTCCAACATCAGTGTGATGTCATACCGGACTGAAGTTTGCGTCAGTATCCATTGTCCCATGTCTGGCTTATTGGTGTGCAGACTGGTGGTTCCTCGCTATACAGGCAGACACTCTCCGACTTCGGAGGAATCAGCAATCCTACTGACGTTAGCCAGGACCCCGAAGGGATCTGTTGCCCAGGACGCGCGAATAGGACGTGTCAGTAGGTCTTGGCCAGTACAGTACTTGGTGCCTTGGAAACACCTCTGCGCCCCAAAAAATAATAATCCCGCCATTCCTGTGGATTGAACACAAACCGTTGCTTTAGCAGGCAAGCGTACTAACCTCGATGCAACCTCATGTTTAAGTCTCCCCATGGCTCTCTTGTGGAATCAATAGGCTAAATGTCCAAACATGGCTAGTTTTTGCTAGTTATCTCTCGGTGGAACCTGAGAAGTTATGTATTTGCACGCTTAGGGGAAGGAGAATTTTTCAAAATGGTTGAACGGAGCGGTGATGAAAAAATGTTCACAAAACGATGACAAACTACTGAATGTTCAACTGTCAAGTAAATCACGAACAGACAACAAAGGCCAGGGTTGATCGCAACCTCCTGTAAAAGGGCATGCGTTGAAGAAGAGGAACCCGAACGCTGTGTCTAAATGGCCAAACGTATTCACTTTCCCACTGCCGCTTTTCATGTCCCGTGACTTCAACGGTTTCAAATTCATCGTCTTAATTGTCCTGTGTTGATCTTCTGGCTCGATTGTTGAAACATTCTCCGCGTAGTGGGCGTTCGTATAGGAATATCGTTAACACTAATTATTCTGGGCCTGGTTTTTGTTTACAACAAAGAACATGCGTTTGTCCTAAAGATAGAAAAGTTCACGTCTTGTTACAGATCAAGAAACTTTACTGCTCATAGTAATTACTTGACGCAGTGCCAAACAAAATGTAGGTTTGTACCAAACAAAAAGGAATGGCAGAAAATGGGAGGTATGGGTGTGTCACACTAATGACTTAAACGATGTTAACATGGTAGCAGACATTTTGTTGTATATATCACATTAAATGGGATTGCATAGGGAACACTATTGTATTGATATTTTAACCATATTTTTAAACACGATTTCTATAATGTTAAATTATCTAACAAGTGGAAAGGAAAAGGAGAAAAATATTTACAATTTTTACTTAACAATATTTTTTCTCTCTGGTGATAATCCGATTAAATTAACTGATTAACGATAAATACACAACTTTTCGCCACAAAACCACAATAACTATTCTTTAATACCATAAAAGTAAAATTATATCATATTTTAAAGCACATCATTTTTACACAAAATGGGAGAAAAATAAAATATGAAAAACACTTGGCAGATTTCTACCCAATATATTGAGAACCAGTATGAGCTTTTTACTATATTTATGATTATTTACAATACTGATGAGCTTATTTGTGATAGGCTGCAAGGCAAACTTTGGGGCACTTGGGCTGCCCATTACAGCAAACATGATTCGACCTGTGTCATCATATGATGACGAACTTGCTGAATCACTACTGCTTGTTCTATCCTGAATCTTTTACGAAGTTGTTTACATCAGAATCACTATCATCTTCTTCTTCTGCGTTCATCCGGAGTTTTTTTTCGGATGTGATTGCGTTGTGCCTGTTTACAGCAGAGCTGCGTTCTTGCGCCGTTAGGCCGACACATCCGACTTCTGCGGGCATTTGTTGACCGGGTTAACCTTCCCGGGGGAATCACTATCATCTAAAACTGTTTCAAATAATAGTAGAGCTTGTTCGGTAAATTGCTGAGCACGATTGCAAGTGGACGTGGATATTTCAGAATTTACAAAATTAATCACAAATAAATACATATTTCTACAAAGTGGTAAGCGTGGTATAAACTCGAATAAAGGTCATATATGGTATAAGTTTCCGCTTCTTCTTCTTCTTCTTCTTCTTCTTCTTCTTCTTCTTCTTCTTCTTCTTCTTCTTCTTCTTCTTCTTTTCATCTTCTTTTACCCTCTATCACCCATTGAAACATAGGTCCTCAAGCAACTCACTCCAAGCACCCCGTCCCCTTTTGTTTAAAAAAACAACAACCCTATCTGTTACTATTCCCATCCAGCTCTGTCCGTTTACTGGGTGGATTGCGGATGATACAATGAAATGCAAGGAATAACGCGATGACCCTAGTATTAGCGATATATCTCGCCTCTGGTATAAACAAGATATCAGGTTTGGCGATAAATCATCCCTAGGCACGGTATACCTTACCGGTGTGGCGATATTTCTAATGATTGATTAAAAGGGTAAACAAAGGCCCCTGTTCCCGCCTTGAGGCTAATGGATATACGGTGCTAGACCCGTGTCTGTATAGACCAGTGGTTCTCAACCGGTGGGGAATTCCGCCCCCCCCCCCCAGGGGGGAATTTGAGGGTTTCCAGGGAGAGGGGGGGATGAAGACATTGTCAAATTGGCTTCAGGACAACACAAAACATGATCGGGATATTAAGCGTACTCGTGACGTTAAATCCCCCGATTATTTCAAGATCGCGTTAATCAATCAATCAATCATGTGCCATGCCGGAAAGCGTGGGCGGTCATGACTCGCCATTTCACTCGATCACCAGTGTCGTGGATCAGCTCAGTTAATACAAGAACCGATTACTTGATATTGTTTTCCCTCCATAATATACGGTTCTTTTCCTTCTACCTAGCCTCTATGATTTAGGTTGCCGTATTTTACCAGAGATTTTATTTGCGGTAACTTACGTTTTTTCGTTATTGCTTCTCCGTTTTAATGAGGTTTAGAGTACTCATCATGTTAAATTTCCCGATTATTTCAAGATCGCATTAAAACAGAAACCGATTACCGAGATCCCTCCATTGTTTACGAATCTGCACGTCTCAGATTTTCAAATTATTATTTTTTTATTTTTGCGGAGGTAAGGAGACTGTCTTTTTAAGACGTAGGTTGACTCGTATACATACATATATATATTATATATTATAATTAAAAAA
>JACEFZ010018667.1:17500-18859 GCA_014155875.1 Cepaea nemoralis | reverse complement strand
CATCATCATCATCATCATCATCATCATCATCATCATCATCATCATCATCATCATCATCATCATCATCATCATCATCATCATCATCATCATCATCATCATCATCAAGTGCCATGCCGACTGGCGTAGGCGTTCATGACTCCCCACAGATCTCGGTCTTTGGTTTTCAGGATCAACTCTACTGTTGATATTCCTCCATGCCACCGTCGCAATCCATCCAGCATCATTTCTCTTGGTTTGCCCCTGCCTCTCTTTCCCTCGATCTTTCCAGTTGTCACGATGTTCTCTAATGCCTCTGTTCTGATCACATGCGTTCTTTGCCTCTTTCTTATTGTTGTATATAATGTTATAGTTTCATTAGCCTGTTTCAGGCATTCATTGTTAGTTACTTTGGCATAGACACAGCGAACGCAAATTCGGCTTACGTTGTAATGTTTGTACACTGTGTCTGTTTATTAACGCTCAAATTTTCGCAGAAGTCACGCTTATCTAACGGTTTTCATTTTGTATTGTTATATCCTGCAGCAGCCGTTACTTCTCTTTTCCTATTCATGATCATTTGTTTTCCGACGGTGTGTATCTTATGCATCATGTTCATTGAGAAGTCATGCATCAAACTTTGGCGTGTATTTGTGTAAGGTTTACTCCCATTATATTCCACCTAAAATAACTGGCTCTACCCGTCGTTAGGCTGGTCTAGCTATACATCGTACTCAATTGTTGCATTATGGGAAAGTACATCTTGTGCCCCCCCCCCCGGTGTGTCTCGACCTTGCCACTGTGGGGGGGGCGGGGGGGGGGTTGGGTTGTGTCCCAATGACACCAAGAGCTATGCCTTGGTGTGAAAAACTATATGTCGGACAGTACTTGGGTTAGGGGCCAGACTAAGAGAGACACAACCTGCTGCTCTGCAGGTAGACTGAGGTTAGCAGTCAAAAGTACATTTCAGGCGCCCGAAGGCAGACTCTTTTGGTCCGGACACATACTCTAAGTCCCCCAGTCGAGGGATATGGCTGAACGCCTCTAAGCCATAAACCTTCGGATGTGAGAGCCGGGCCGATACCCACCTACCAAAAAATGGAGGTGAGACGCTGAGCACGCTACATGCTCAGATCAGATGTTCGAAGGCTCTCAGCTGGGGGATATGAGTGATCCCCGGATGAGAGGGCCTGGCCGTTTTCTCGCTCATAGATGCACGGAGGTAAGGTGCTGAGCCGGCAGCACATGTCTACCTCGTGAAGCAAATATTAAAGGTAGAAGAAGTGCCCCAGTCGGATGAAATGGTCACGGAAAATGTCGGTATCTATACTCGTAGAGAGTGTAGTCAAATGTGAAAAAATCGTCTCAATAGCACGAAATGGA
>JACEFZ010018667.1:0-12500 GCA_014155875.1 Cepaea nemoralis | reverse complement strand
TTGGGGATGTGTGAGTGGATGTGCGATGTGTGGGTTGGTGGGGGATTGTGTGCATGGGTGGGGAATATGTTGTCGATGGAGATGTGGCTGGGGGATGGGTGGTTTGAGGTGTGGGTGGGGAGAGGATGTGTGGGTTAGGATGTGTATGTGGGATGTGTGGGTTGGTGGGGGAATGTTTGTGGGTGGCGAGTGTGTTTTGGTTGGGGGATCAGGTGAGGGCAGTGTGTGTGTGGGTGGGGGAGGTGCGGGAGGGGGATGGGTCGGTTGGTGGGGTATGTATGTGTCCCTTGGTGTGCGTGTGTGTCGGTAGGTGAGGGTGTTGTAACAAGCTACGTGGAGGGTCCCAAATAGCCCTGTCACAATATTTCAAAATTGTTCTCTTTATAGCCCTGGCTGGGATAGGTCTTTACCTGCCAACCCTCCTCCGTTTTCCCCGGACTCACTGTCACTCTTTCTTTCGACCTAGGGACCTATTTCCTGTCGTGTTCCTCTGGCTGATCCATATATATAACACAGTGCTCGTTGGAATAAGCTAAAACTTGATTTATTAAATCAATACAGGACAGCACAGAAAAACACCAAGGTAGGTAACACAGAAAGTTCTAAACAGACACCACACAGATAAGTTCAGGCACATAGCCTCAAGTAGCCATAGTCACAGACCCAGCTTCAAATACTGTCCGATCTGTCCATATACGTCTCACCCTGTGTGCTGGAAGCTCCTTCCTCCCCGGTACTTGGGTGTAAGTTCCACAGGCTTCTGTAGAATCAAATCCACTGGTTGTTGAGGAATTGTTCATGGACTTAACCTATATAGGTGTCTATTCATGTCCGGAACAAAATGGGTATGCCTGATAATCATGCGTAGACTACAACTTTGAAGTTGAATGCTCTCGGGCCTATGTCAATGAAAGGACCCGAGATGCACCATTACTGCAAATTGTCATTGTTTATTAGTTTGCAGGATAATCATGCGTAGTCTCAACCAGCATTTAACTGTTCTCGGGCCTATGTCATTTCCTCAAGATATGCCCTTGCCTCTCTCTCAGAGTTAGGCACACCATGTGTGATATGGCTAATACATTGACCTGGCTTCATCAGACGTCCTTTGGCTCTAGCACAGAAGCTGTGTGGATACTGTCCGATTTGGTCACGTCCAACAAAAGAGGACCCTGGAGATGACAAACAATATTGAGCGACTGGGCGGACTCATGCATCACACAATCCTAAAGACCAATAGGGTCTCAGTTAATATATTTTACCTATAGGATCTTGACCCAATGCAGTATATATCATACCTGAATGCATGGGCCTGACCTGTCAGGTAGCCCCTGGATTGGCTACGTCCGGGCTTGAGTCGACCTCCAGCTGGGTGAAGTCAGGTTGTCCACCCTAGGAACGTTTTGTCTACAAGACACACATTCCACACTCATACCAAGCCTTTATTATTATTGGGCACATTCATTTCCATGCTTTCCTCTCACTTGCAAACCATGCCTTTCTCGCAACCAAGATCTTGTGGTGTGGTGTGCCCAGCAATCGGTGTGTTTCTCCCCCCTAAGTGGGGTTATATGGCACACCGTGTATTTCCCCATTCAAAGAAGATACTACCCCTCCCGGCCGCCGCTCTCGACTGAGCTGTCGCCCCAATGTACCGGCAGTGCCCTGCACAAGCCATAAGTGTATATGAGTTCAGGTTCTCTCAGTGAGATAGAGAAGCCCATTATCTTCCCGACATCATCCTATCGAGTAAAAGACAAAAGAGATAGCACTGTGGATAGCCTCTTCCGGCTCAAGAAGATAGATCATAGATTGGTGGACCCCATTCCCAAGGAGCACACCGTAGCTATCTAATGTGCTTATATTAAAAGAGAGATGCTACTAAGTAACGGTAAGCCGTAGGAAGAAAGATAGCAACAGCTCATCTGCCGCCAAGAACAAATGAAATCCTCTGGGGAGATATATTGTTCAGATTCACTCCCCCTGCTATGCCAAGAACAAGACGCCTAGGTCAGATTGCCAACGGTCAACCCACTCCCAATATGGGCATAACCGGCTTTTCGCCAGTTTGTTTCAGTCGTTAAGACAATAGATATTTATAGGCCAAGTTTTGCCTGGACCAAAGAAAACCCAAGTTTACCTGTTCATTCCACCAGTAGTAGACCTTTTAAAATGTCTCAATCTTTAACTTGAACTCTTGACATTCCGCCGTGGATGGCGATCAGTAGAAACGGCCATGAATCCTCCAGAAGCCGCACCAGTGCACATTTGGCGCAAGGCGCTTCATCGGGTTTACCCGAAAGAAAAGACCTATATCTCCTCGCTCCATATAAAGATTGTGTTATGAAGGTAACCCAAAGAACTATCTTTCATGGAGATTGAGCGAACAAGAGAACTGAGAGCTTCCGAAAGCGTTTCCCCCTGGTTTTCCCAAAATCAAAGAAGGCATGAGGACATGAGCCAACTGGCGTTTCGCTACAGGTGTGTATGTGTCCCTTGGTGCGCGTGTGTGTGGGTAGATGGGGATGTTGTGTGGGTGGGGTGATGTATGGATAGGTGGGAGATGGGCTTCATAACATGGTAATTAGCCTTGTTTATGTTTACAACATTCATTTCACAATGTTTATTTTTCTTCCTATGTAAATGCATAATGCTCATGATGAACGAAAGACGAGTGATTGGAAGGGCCGAATGTAAGACGGGCCTGCGCGCCCAATTTGTGACCCTAATAAAGTTGATTTGATTTGATTTGATTTGATTTATTAGTAATATTTTTGGCAGGCTTGGTAAAGGCCACATATCCATCCTCAATATTCAGCACTTTAGATTGTTTCAAAGCAATTTGGCTATAACCAAAATGTAGAAAGTCGCACAGTGGGATTCGAACAAGGGACCTTTACAATTTAAAAACATTTTGTCTGTTCTTGCATCATCATATGCCATGTCGATAAGAGTGGGCGGTCACGTTTCGATAGGGTTGCCAGATACGTGGGCACTACAAGGAGGACATAATAAGACAAAAAGGAGGACATACAAAGACACAAAGGAAGACATATTTAATGTTTCATTTAAATCGTTCCAGATTAAACCCACAATCAGATCAATTTTATTACAATAGCTGCCAATAAATTATTTATCATAGCAGTTGGTTGGTGTACAGAAAGAAAATATTCTTTCAAAGCAGTAAACAGCCTCAACAGCCTCTCAACAAACTGAGCCATCTAGACTTAGAGTGATAGAGTAGTTGCTGATAGTGATAGAGTAGGTGCTGATAGTGATAGAGTAGTTGCTGATAGTTAATGTTGACAGTGTCACAAAATTCCTTTAAAGCTTCTGTTCTAACTGTGTATATAGAAAAGTAATTGAACATCTTCAAGACAATAGATTCAACGTCAGTCTGCATTAAATAAGCGCCGTGTTGGATGCAGTTGTGCAGAACATGAGCAAAAAATCCAACGCCTACTAATGGCTTGCTCAAGGTGTCCTTCAAATGCGAGAACACATTTCTACCTTCTGTTCTGTTAATACCTCCAAAATTCCCATTGGCATTGTCACCAGCAAAAGCAACACATTTGGAGTACAAATCATGTTTTTGGAGTGTTCTCAAAATATACTGTGATATAGTTTCTGAGGTTTCATTTGGTGTGTTGTCTAACTCGAGAATCTTAATTTGGATTCCACCTGCTTTCCAGTCAAAGTACTGAACAACGATCGGAAATATTTTCTGCGAACCGTGATTGCTAGCATCTGTCCAAAGACCGAAACATGAAATACCAATTAAAGGTTTATCCGATTCATCAACATTGTGGGGGACAATCACCTGGTTTATTATTGCTTCAGTCTTTGTTTTTGCACAAGCAATATTTTTAGCAATTTCTGAATATTCAAATAATGTGTGCATCAAACCAGCTGTGCAGGTCATCGAGTTGTAAGATTGATGACAAACTGTATGAAATGCCAAATTTGCTTCAGCCGCATGCGCTTTCAGCAACACATTTGAGTACTTAGGCTTTAAAAAATAAGACGTTAATGTGCTAGATGACACGGGCAATTTGATTAGGTTTCTATGTCTCTCACTGTTAACATGGCGCTCCAAGTCAGTAGTTCCTTTGTTGGCAACGGACAAGTAACTATCGCAAATCGTACACTTTGCCTCATTCTCGTTGCGTCCTTCAACGAAGCATGGAAACTTATTTTTCATAGTGTTCGAGAATTTGCATTTTCTCTTTGTAGAAGCCGTTTTTACAAACATAGACGGCAAAAATTACAAATTTAAAAAAAAAAAAAAAAAAAATTTTAAGTGGCGTCTCTGCTACTGAAACCGGAAATAACATTAAAATTTTGAGACTACAGCATTGTTAATGTTGCCGAATAGAGCAACAGTTAGATTCAAATTATGCAAATAATTGGTGTTTCACATTTGGTATAAATTAAAAAATTTAATAAATATTATTAAGCAATGGGTTTTAATAAAGAATGTAAATATATGGTAGAGTGTAGATACATTGTAAGTTGTAACAGCAATACATAAAAAATTATAACATAAAATAATTAAAAAGCCGGACATTTTAAAGGATTTTAGTTTTGCCTGCCGGACGGAGGACATTAGGCTAAGAAGGAGGACGTGTCATCTCTTTGCCGGACGTTTGGCAACCCTATTTTTCGACATCTCACACGGTCACCAAAGTCGTAGGTCTATGTTCTTGTCTCGGCCATCTCTCTAATCTGCCGTCTAATGTAAATACGCTCCCAAGATACTTGGATTCGTGTACTTGGTTTAGTCTTTGATTGTTTAACTGTATAATAATTTCATAACTGTCTTTACTTACAAATATATTCATAACTTATGTATTTTCAAAGTCGATGGATCATGTTATGTGTTGTGCAATTATTCTGGAGTGAATTTATGCAACATTAAATAATAATAATAATAATAATAATAATAATAATAATAATAGTTAGTTTAGTTAGTCTTTCCTCTTGAGCCTAAGGCGGCGCATAGGGCAGAAGTCCTGACTCTCCATGCTTGGCGGTTCGCTGCTACCTGTTGTAGATCTTGGATATTTACTTGGCCATTGAATGAGCCTTCTCTAATGATGGTTCTACGCAGGGTCTCTCTTGGTCTTCCCCGTTTTCTTTTCCCTACCGGTGACCATATGAGGGCTTGGTAGGGGAGTCTTGTCTTGTCCATTCTGAGAACATGACCGATGTAGTTCCAACGGCGTCTTCTTATGAAATTGGATACTGTATCTTGCTTAGTCTCTTGTCTTATTTGCGAATTGGTTCTGAAGTCTGTCTAGTAGATGTTTAGAAGTCTTCTAAGACATTTGTTCTCAAAATTGTCTAATTTTTTATCTAAAGCTACCGTTGATTTCCAACTTTCACATACATACGTTAACACTGGAATCACACAAGAGTTGAAGATTTTAAGTTTTGTGTGTTTGCTGAGTGTCTTTGACTTCCAGATGTTTGACAGTTTATAGAAGGCACTAGATGCCAGTGCGATTCTAGATGATATTTCTGGTGTTGAGTCCCCTGTACATGTCATTTTGCTTCCTAGGTATGTGAAGCTGTTGACTTTTTCAAGAACGTAGCTGTTCAATTTGGTGTCATCTGAACTGTTGGTAAGATCAATAGTCTTTGTTTTTGTGGTGTTAATTTGGAGACCAATTTGCCCTGAAACATTTTGGAGGTGGTTTATTTTCTCTTGGGCATCCGGGTGTGTTGAACTCAAAAGCACTATGTCGTCGGCAAAGTCCAGGTTTTCTAGAATGTTGTCAACGCAATGGATACCCATATTTGTGTTGTTTGTGCATTTGCGCATGACCCAATCGATAGCTATTCCAAAGAGCATCGGTGATAAGACACAACCCTGTTTCACTCCTGTTTCGACTGAGAACCAGTCAGAGTTGCCTGTTTCTGTTCTTACGCAGCAACGTGTCTCTTTGTAGACACATTTTATGACGTTGGTATATTTGGTAGGAAAACCATAGATGTTAAGTAGATTCCAAAGTGAAGGACGGTGGATACTGTCGAAGGCTTTTTGAAAGTCGACAAAGTTGGTGATTAATTTCGACTGGAATTCTACGGAGTATTCAATGATTATTCTGAGGGTGAAAATGTGGTCTATGCATGACCGTTTTGGTCTGAAGCCTGCTTGTTCTTCTCTGAGCCTTTCATCTATAGCCTTTTTCAATCTCTCAAGTAACATGCTACAAAAATGTTTTCCTGGTACTGACAATAGAGTGATACCACGCCAATTATTGCAATCGGACATATCGCCCTTTTTAGGCAGTTTGAAAATTACACCATCTTTCCACTGTTGTGGTGGGGATTCGCTTTGCCAGATTTCATTGATCAGCTGTAACAAACGTTGTAAGGTGTTCTCATCTGCTGCTTTGAGCATTTCTCCTGAGATGTCATCTTCACCAACAGCTTTGTTGTTCTTCAATTTTTTTATGGCTGCTTTAATCTCTTCCATGGTGAATGACTCGCAGGAGGCATCTAGTGGGGGCATAGTAATTTCTCCATCCAAGTTTGAAACAGTGTCAGGCTGCGGCCTATTTAATATTTCTTTGAAATGTTCTGCCCATCGTTGCTTTTGAAGGTCATCGGATAACAATTGATTACCTTGTTTGTCTTTGATGGGTATATTTGGTGTATGTGAGTGATTGCATAGTTGTTTCATGATATGGAATACGGCTCTGTTGTTTCCAGTTCTGGCAGCTGCTTCGGCGTCGGAGGCCAGGCTGTGAATAAAGTTCTGTTTGTCTTTTCGTGCGCTTGATTTCACCTCTTTATCCAACATAGAGTAGTTTTGCTTATGGGTTTCATATGTAGATGTGTCTTTTGCAGAAAGAAGTGTTAGTTTTGCTTGTTTTCTTTCTTGTATCTTCGTCCAGGTGTTATCGCTTAGCCACTTCTTCTTCTGTCTTTGTACGTAGCCGACTGTGTTTGTTGCAGCATTTAGCAAGGTAGTTTTTAGGAAATTCCAATTTTCTTCAATGTTGTTTTTAATATTCGCACTGCTCGATATACTTTCTTTGTTAGCATAGATGCTTTGTACCTCTGAATTGAATGCGAGTTGGTGTTCTTTAGTCAGTAGGGACTGTGAGTTTATTTTCTTAATTCTGGGTGATCTGTGCAGAGTCTTGAGCTTTATTTTTAGTTTGGCAATGCAGAGATTGTGATCACTGCCAGCATCTGCACCTCTGTAGGTTCTGACGTCTTGTACTGATGAACGGAATTTTGCATTAATGCTAATAATAATAATAATAATAATAATTTTTTTCCGCGTTTCCATCCTGTTTCAGGATATTGCGATCAACACCAGCATCTTTCAGCTGTATGTTGATTCCTAGGCTAGATTACGCTCATCAGCACGCCACGACTTTCTGAGCGACCGGCTCCATAGTCTGGTAACTCACTGACGCGACTCGAACCCCTTCAAATTCTCGTGCGCTCACGTCAACTACAAGAGTTTTCGGGGTTACGGAGAAAAGCTGCTAACCTCTCAGCCAGGGAGACCGGCAATAATAATAATAATAATGATAATAATAATAATAATAATACTAATAATAATAATAATAATAATAATAATAATAATTGTCTGCTAAGAAAAAGCTATAACTAGCATGTGTGCAGTTTCCTCATTTACCTGCCATCCCACATATCTGTGTGACTTACTTATTGACTCGCCCTCTCCCCCCCCCTTTTTTTTTCTACCCAGGTATGGACAGCTTTGCGGGACAAACATTTATCAGCATTAACACTGAAAACCCACCTTGGCGGGAGACATTTCGCGAATGACGCCGAAGTTGAATATGAAGTGAAAACGTGGTTTAGAAAACAGAGCACGCATTTCTATGCAGCGGGTTTGGGAGGACTGATAAAACGACGGGATAAGTGCATCAATATTGGTGGAAATTATGTTGAGAAATAAAGGGACAATGTATGTATAAAGAAGATACAGCAAAAACACCGCATGACGAAAACACATAAAAGAACCATCTGCAAATTTAACCATTAAAGAACTCCTGTTTGCGGACGACCAAGCACTAATAGCAAAATCAGAAGCTGAATTACAAGACCACATGAATAGTCTAAACGAAATGTGTAGAGAACATAACATGAAAATTAGCACAAGTAAAACAGAGGTACTGACTATAACTAAAGAAGAAAAAGCAACAACGATTTACCTAAACGAACATCCCTTGAAACAAGTAAAGAGTTTAAAATACATAGGAAGTATAATATCATCAAATGGCAAATCAGAAGACGAGATCGAAAATAGATGCAATAAGGCAAACCAATTCATTGGACAAATGGAACCATTACTAAAGAACAAACATGTATCAATAACTACTAAGAAAGCACTTTACAACACAATCTTCTTACCAACTCTATGTTACCAATGCCAAACCTGGTCAATGACAGAGAAAGAGGAAAGAAAAATCACAACAACAGAAATGAGATTCCTGAGAAGAATACCCAATGTATCAAGAAGAGATAAGATCAGAAATGAAGAAATCAGGGCTAAAGTGGGGGTTACAACAGGGCTAGATTTTATTAGAAATCAGCAAGTCAAATGTTTTGGCCAAGCAAACAGGCTACCAACTAACAGTATACCACAACAAGCAATGATGTACAGACCAGAGGGAAACAAAGGAAGAGGCCGGCCACGTAAAAGATGGCAGGGAATAACAAAGTCCATGGGAATATCGATGCGTGAAGCCCATAAGCGGGCACTCTCCCACTGTTTATACTTCACCTCGACACCGCAAGGTACAAGAGGAACATGATGAGATGAGATGACATGAGATGATGTATGTTTAAAAATGAACTGGTTTCAGGTTATCATATTTAGTTATTTTTCTACAACCATTTGTGGCTTACTTATTAATCTACCCTCGTAACTAACTAACTAACTAACTAACTAACTAACTAACTAACTAACTAACTAACTAACTAACTAACTAACTAACTAACTAACTAACTAACCAACTAACTAATTAACTAACTAACTAACTAACTAACTAACTAACTAACTAACTCACTCACTAACTAACTAACTAACTAACTAACTAACTAACTGTTAGGTAGGACAACAAAAAGGTTAAAATGCAAGAGGATCGACTCCGTTGCAGAGGTTTTATCTAGTAAATCTCAGTCTCTCTCTCTCCCTCTCTCTCTCTCTCTCTCTCTCTCTCTCTCTCTCTCTCTCTCTCTCTCTCTTTCTCTCTGCCACTGTCTCTCTCTGTCTCTCTCTGTCTCTGTCTCTCTCTCTGTCTCTGCCTCTGCCTCTGTCTGTCTCTGTCTGTCTGTCTGTCTGTCTGTCTGTCTCTGTCTCTGTCTCTCTCTCTCTCTCTCTCTCTCTCTCCTCTCTCTCTCTCTCTCTCTCTCTCTCTCTCTCTCTCTCTCTCTCGCTCTCTAAGTTAGAGTTAGAGTTTCCGGTTTCCGGCTTCGAGAGGACGTATTTTCACATATTCTCCTGATTTTTGAATATTTTAACAAGTTTACTCAATTCAATCGCGATGCTGTGTATATCATTGTGTTCGTTCTAAACTGGATTAACATACTACTCAACAGTTCAAGTCTATGTGACTTTTTATTTAATGAAATGAGAGTTTCTTTATTTTATGTGGCCGTAAGAACACCAATTTATGAATGTTACCAGTTATCGATTCACGACAACGTGAGAATTTGCCATGCGTGACTAACAAGTGGTAAACACCACGCACCTTCTACAGAATGGCTTGCGCGTATATTTACTCCATCATTGTGTTCGTTTAAAGCTGGATTTACATACAACTCAAAATGTCAAGTTTATGTGAATGTGTATTTAGTTAAATGAGGATGAGGATTTCTTTGTGATTCGTGACGGTAAGATCACCCATTTTTGAATTTTACCAATTATCGATTCACGACAACGTGAGAATCAACCATGCATGGCTAGCAAGTTAAACGTCACGCACGACCTACAGAAAAGCCTGCAATATTATTTTATTCCTTGCCTTATCGAGCTGCCTATATTGCCAAAATGTCCTCCAACTTGCGGTCATCAACTGTGTCCAAGCGGCACAATGTAAACAAAAACAAGACGGGACAAATTTTGACGAGCACGCCAGCTCAGCGAATGAATCGATCATCTTCATCGCCAACCTCAATCGTGTTGTCTAGTGAACAATCAGACACTGAATTCCAGCTGGACATACAACAGAATTCACCAGCTCAATCTAATCAAACCAGCACATCACATTCAAGCACTCTTTCTTCGGCCGAACCACAGAGCCACAATGATATTGATTGCCGTGAACTTATTCAGGCTTTGGAGATGAGGTTAAAAGATTTTATTACCAGGAAAACCACTAATATTATTGCTGTGCTTACAAACGAAAACCTTCTTCTTCGAGAAGAAATAGGCCTCCTTAGACAAAAGAAGGAAACTTTCAAAGCATCCATAAGTGCTTTAAAACTAAAAAGTGCACAGTCATTTAATAAAAGTTCACAGACAGAAACTATCCTTAGTGTTGTAGATGCGTGTGTTACCAGTGAATGTTCGTCGCATAATGACATACAGACAATTTCTACAATCAACAAAACTACTTCTAAACCTGTAGAACGCACACCATCCATCTACCCCATTGATGTGCATATCAGCAATAGGTTCCAGGCCTTAAGTGTAGACTCTCCAGGAGCAGAGCAGGAATCGCAAAGTTCAATTGTTACCACTACTGGGCATCAACAACCAACGCAAGCAAGCTATAATAAACAAGAACACAAGAAAGACCACAGTGGTCAGTGGCAACAACAGCCCAAGCGGACACGCCAGCAGCGTGAAATAACAATAGATGACAGTGCAACTCATGTTATCATTGGAGACTCCCTGCTGAAGGGAATCTATAGTGATCGCATGTCATCTTCTGACAGCGAGTCAACTTCAATCTTCCCTCTACCAGGTGCTGACATTGTTAGGCTTACCGCTACACTGCGAAAATTCCAAGTGAATGAGAGAATTCAAAAAGCGACAGTCCATATTGGTGTCAATGACATAATGGATAATAACATCATAAGCACCTCACAGCTATCTACGCTGGAGGTACTGTTACGAAATAAATTTCCTAACTCATCTATGTTCATTTCATCCATCATTCCACCATGTTATGGATTCCAGCGTCGGACTGCCGATGCTGCCAATCTAACTTTGTATAAATTTTGTAAAGACAGTGCCATTAGTTTCATTAATAACACACCGTACTTTACTTCGTCGTCCGGGGCTCCTAAGAAAAAAACTATACAGGGATCAAATTCGTTGTTCCAAGCTAGGAAGTAGTATACTAGCGAAGAACATAAAATATCCCGAACGTGCACAACAACGAGCACCAGTTACAGGAGTAAACCGAACTTCACCCCCGGCGACAGCCACCTCTAAGTGTTCGAAAAACGCTCCTTCTCTTCCTGCACCACCATTGTCTATACCCCAGGAATACAATGCCATGGATAGCAACCCATGCTCCAATCCCAGTGTTTCTAACTATGATGTTTTGTTTCCTCCCTTGCCCATAAAGCAGCCTCCCCTTATTATGTCAAAGGGAACACCGTTAAACAATGTTGCTGTGCCCCCGATGTATGCTTCTAATAGAGGCACTTCCAGTAACTCTCACAGCAGTGGTCCCTCGTTGGATGGTAATCTACACTCCTATCAGTGGAACCGCCAACTCCAACAGCTAATGCAATACAATCCTGCAGCCCTGCATCAAGCTTTCATGGTGTCACTCCAGCACAGACATTTTCTACCCCATCTAATAGTCTTAACTACTACTAAATAAAGTTTCAAACACTCTGAAATTTTTCTACCGCAAGCGATATCATCCTTTCATCGTGCAATGTTCGCCAATCACGATCAGTGGCTTCCCAAAGATGGCCTACGTATAGGCCATCTCAACATCTATCATTTGCTCAATAAATTACCTGAGCTTTCGGTAATACTGTGCAAACAATTCCATGTGTGTGGAATCACAGAAAGTCGTCTCAACGACAAAATAACCGACTCTGAAATCACTCTTAATGGGTTTAAAGTAATTCGAAGAGACGCAAAACAAAAATTAGAGACAGGTATTGCTGTTTACATTTCCAATTCTCTCAACTTTTCCCGTAGAAGTGATCTCGAGTCAGTAGAGATAGAATGTGTTTGGTTAGAAGTGAAGCCAGCCAGTCAGCAACCGTTTCTAATTGGATACCTATATCGGAATCCGTGTGCTGGGTACAGTTTGTATGACTGCTTCACTACAATGATGGATAAAGTGTTTACAGCAGGTAGAGAAGTTATGATACTAGGTGACTTCAACATAGATATTAGTAAATCCAACCAGACATGGGACGATTTCATTCTTTCTTACAATTTCAAACAACAATAAACGGGCCAAAAAAGGTTACTGACACATTTCCTTTTTTTTTTAAAACCCTTTTTTAATTTTTTTTTTTATCCCCTAATTTTTTTG
>JACEFZ010018666.1:0-10771 GCA_014155875.1 Cepaea nemoralis | reverse complement strand
AACTTAGCTTTGCATGGCTTCGAGTCTTGTTCCAGATGTAGGGTGTTACCTTTCCTCTGGAGTGAACTAGGCAGGCCGAGAGAGGGATCATGCTGCATGGGCAACACATGATCTCTATATTTCAGCCCAGGCTTTGTGCTATGGAGAGGCAATAACTCCATCCCTGGTCTTTACTGGTCTCGGAATCAAAGCGAGAGGCAACTGTTACGGGTTATAAGTCCTTGTCAGTTGGCGTAGACATGGGGCGCCACGGCCTCTGACGGTGGGAGACACCTATAGGTGTCACTGATCAGCTACCGCCCGCCTCAAGCTGGGCAGCCCCCAGCCAATTGGGTGCTGATCCGCCACAGCCTGCCTGCTTCAATGGGTGCTTGGGGCTAGGACAAAATCTGAATCGCAGGCTGTAAAACCAATGCACCAGGTACAAACAAAAATAAAAATAGAAACCTCAAGCTACGGCTTGCAACCTGGAACGTGAGAACCATGTGTCCAGGATTTTCCACTGACTTGACCAATATTGACGATGTGAGAAAAACGGCTGTGATTGATGCCGAACTCAATCGTCTTAACATTGATATTGCTGGCCTGCAGGAGACTCGCCTCGCTGAGGAAGGGTCACTCAGGGAAAACAACTACACCTTTTTCTGGAAGGGTAGAGGGCAGGCAGAAAAAAGGCAACACGGTGTGGGCTTTGCAGTGAAGAATTCGCTACTGGGAATGATTGAAATTCCAGCAGGAGGAAATGAAAGACTATTATCCCTGCGCTTGGCAACCTCTTGTGGGTTTGCCACCATTATTACTGCATATGCACCGACACTCGATTCCTCTGATGATGTGAAGGATTTGTTCTATGAGGAGTTAGACTCCGTGATCAAGGCAGTTCCAAAATCTGACTACATTTATATGCTCGGTGATTTCAATGCTCGTGTGGGCAAGGACTCGAGTTCATGGCCAGTGTCCCTTGGAAAATACAACATCGGTCGCATGAATGAAAATGGGCAAAGGCTGCTGGAGCATTGCACCAGTAATGACCTATGTATTACAAACTCTTTTTTTAAAACAAAAGAGATGCATAAGGTCACATGGAAACATCCAAGATCCGGCCATTGGCACCAGCTGGACTTCATCATCACACGGAGACAACATCTGAACCATATATCATTGACTCGTAGTTATCACAGTGCTGACTGTGATACAGATCATTCTTTGGTTGTTGCAAGAGTTAGACTGAGACCAAAGAGAATCTACACAGCTAAACACAAATCTAGCCCCAGGATTAATATTATTAACACTCATGATCCTGAAAAGTGCTTTCAGTTTCAACAGCAACTTGAAGATGCTTTCACTGATACACCAGAAAATTGTACAGTAAATGAAAAGTGGGGTCAAATTAAGGAAACTCTTTATAAAACTGCCATAGGGGTTTACGGCACTGTGGATCATAAGAGGCAGGACTGGTTTGCGGCCAACAGCGAGACTCTGCAGCCCTTGATTGATAAGAAGAAGAAAGCTCTCTTAAGAAACAAGGAAAGACCAACGCGTAACACTCTGAGTGAGCTTAGGCAAGCTAGGAAGGATGTGCAAAAGGCTGCCAGGCAGTGTGCAAATGATTATTGGATCAAGTTATGTGAGTCCATTCAAATCGCAAGTGATAAGGGAGACATAAGAAGCATGTATGAAGGAATAAAGAAAGCCTGTGGTCCAGTGATCAAAAGAAGTGCACCGCTGAAAACCTTGACTGGAGAAATGATCACTGATAAGAAACAGCAGATGGACAGATGGGTAGAGCACTATTTGGAGCTTTACTCAAGTGAGACCAAGCTAGCGGATGATGCCCTTAACGCCATAGAGGCTCTACCAACTCTTGACCACCTGGACACACTTCCCACCATAACAGAAGTTAAGTGTGCTATAAATGAACTTGCATCTGGCAAGGCTCCAGGTAAGGATGGGATTCCAATAGAGGTTATCAGGAGTGGGCAAGACACACTCACTCTACAGATCCACCAGCTAATAGAGCTATGCTGGCGTGAAGGACAAGTCCCACAGGATTTCAAAGATTCAAACATCATAACGCTGTACAAGAACAAGGGTGATCGGAGCGACTGTAACAACTATAGGGGTATCTCACTTCTGTGTATTGTTGGAAAAGTATTTGCCAGAATTGTTCTGCGCAGACTTCAAGTCCTAGGAGATCAAGTCTACCCCGAATCACAGTGTGGCTTTCGACAGAACCGGTCTACCACTGATATGATATTCTCTTTGCGACAAATGCAAGAAAAATGCCGTGAACAGAATCAACCACTGTTTATTGCCTTCATCGACCTCACAAAGGCATTTGATTTGGTCAGTCGTGAGGGTCTGTTCAAGGCACTAAAGAAGATTGGCTGCCCACCAACTCTTCTGTCCATTGTGGAATCGTTCCACACAGGCATGAAGGGTATAATCAAGTTTGATGGTGCAACTTCTGAAGAATTTGAAATCAAGAGTGGAGCAAGGTTGTGTACTAGCTCCCACCCTCTTTGGAATATACTTTTCACTTCTACTGAAATATGCATTTCGTGATCAGGATGGTGGTATATACATTCACTCACGCTCAGATGGCGGCCTCTACAATGCTCAGAGATTGAAGGCTAAGACCAAAATTAGGAGGGTACTGATCAGAGAGTTGCTTTTTGCAGATGATGCTGCAGTTACGACCCACTCTGAGGAAGAATTGCAATGTCTACTATCTGCATTCTCCAATGCTTGTTCTGAATTTGGTTTAACAATTAGCAAAAAGAAGACACAGATTATGTCACAAGGTGCACATGGGGTACCATCAATCTTTATTGACGACGCCGAACTAGAGATAGTAGACCATTTTACATATCTAGGATCAGTGGTAAATAGCAAATTATCCCTAGATCAAGAAATCAACATCCGGATTGGTAAGGCAGCAACAACAATGAACAGGTTAAGAAAAAGAGTCTGGGAGAACAGGAAGCTTACTGCCAAAACAAAAGTCCTTGTCTATCAAGCCTGTGTCCTTAGTACTCTTCTCTATGGCAGTGAAACCTGGACAACTTACTCACACCAAGAGAACAATTTAAACAGCTTTCATATGCGGTGTCTGCGAAGAATTCTTGGTATTAAGTGGCAAGACAAAATCACAAATACTGAAGTATTGGAAAGATCAGGTTGTGTGACAGTTTATTCCATGCTCAGTCTTCGTAGACTTAGATGGATAGGACATCTTAGGAGGATGGATGATGGTAGAATACCAAAGGATATCTTTTTTGGTGAATTACAGATGGGTAAGAGATCTCAGGGTCGGCCTCTACTACGATACAAAGATGTGTGTAAGCGGGACATGATTGATACAGGCATTGATAATGCACATTGGGAGCAAGTCGCCGCTGAACGTGTTGCATGGAGGGCAAATATCAGAAATGGAATAAAGTCAAAGGAGAAAATTATTGCAGAAAAGTCACACACCAAGCGTTTGAGACGTAAGATGGTGCATGATGGTGGAAATGACCACGTGTTCACATGCACCCACTGTGAACGGACATTTACAGCGCAAATTGGCCTTATCAGTCACACTCGCTACCGCCATAGTTAAAAGTTATTATGCCTTTTTAGAGCACAAACTATCGTCTGTCAAGACGGCAAGGTGCCAATGATATAAACAGGGAGCTATATGAAGCTCTAAATATCGGCGGTCATGACATACCAGAGATTCGATATGCTGATGATACAGTAATACTATCCACAACACAGAATGGCATAGAAAACCTATAGTGTGTTTTGTTTTGGTTGCCTCAATATAAAATTCAATATCTCAGTAACGGGCTGAGATAAAATGATGAGATTTAGTATATAACGTTATCATTATGTCCACCCAACAAAAAATTTTTTGTTCTGGAGATTTTACAGCAGATTTCAAAGTTAGCTTATATACGGTATATTAATTATGACTTAAAGATTACGTCCATGATTTTAACAGTTTTACAGCTTCCCCAAGATTCGACCCAAATTATTCAAAATTTTCACGTGACTTTCGTTTTCAAACAAACAGCGCGAAGATTCAGAGGCGTCTCCAAATGTGGGTTCTTTCATGAAACGTGATTATATAAATAAACTAGCTGACAAGGCCCGTTTCTGGTGGAAATCAATCAATCAATCAATCAATCAATCAATCAATCTATCTATCTATCTATCTATCTATCTATCTGTCTGTTAGTCTGTCTGCCTGCCTGCCTGTCTGTCTGAATGCCTGCCGGTCGGCTGACCCATCCACCGACCCACCGACATCTATCTATCTATCTATCTATCTATCTATCTATCTATCTATCTATCTATCTATCTATCTATCTATCTATCTGCCTGCCTGCCTGCCAGCCCGACCACCCACCCACCGACAGACCGACCGACCTACCGATATCTATCTATCTATCTATCTATCTATCTATCTATCTATCTATCTATCTATCTATCTATCTATCTATCTATCTATCTATCTATCTGTCTGTCTGTCTGTCTGCCTGCCTGCCGGCCCACCCACCGACCGATCGACCGACATCTATCTATCTATCTATATATCTATTTATCTATCTATCTATCTATCTATCTATCTATCTATCTATCTATCTATCTATCTATCTATCTATCTATCTATCTATCTATCTATCTAATCTATCTAATATATCTGTCTGTCTGCCTGCCTGCCGGCTCACCCACCCACCGACCAACCGACCGACGTACCGATATCTATCTATCTATCTATCTATCTATCTATCTATCTATCTATCTATCTATCTATCTATCTGTCTATCTATCTATCTATCTATCTATCTATCTATCTATATATCTATTTATCTATCTATCTATCTATCTATCTATCTATCTGTCTGTCTGTCTGTCTGTCTATCTATCTATCTATCTATCTATCTATCTATCTATCTATCTATCTATCTATCTATCTATCTATCTATCTATCTATCTATCTATCTATCTATCTATCTATCTATCTATCTATCTATCTATCTATCTATCTATCTATCTATCTATCTATCTATCTATCTATCTATCTATCTGCCTGCCTGCCTGCCGGCCCGACCACCCACCGACAGACCGACCGACCTACCGATATCTATCTATCTATCTATCTATCTATCTATCTATCTATCTATCTATCTATCTATCTATCTATCTATCTGTCTGCCTGCCGGCCCACCCACCCACCGACCAACCGACCGACGTACCGATATCTATCTATCTATCTATCTATCTATCTATCTATCTATCTATCTATCTGTCTGTCTGTCTCTCTGCCTGCCTGCCGGCCCACCCACCCACAAACCGACCGACCGACCGACAGATATCTATCTATCTATCTATCTATCTATCCATCCATCCATCTATCTATCTATCTATCTATCTATCTATCTATCTATCTATCTATCTATCTATCTATCTATCTATCTATCTATCTATCTATCTATCTAATCTATCTGTCTGTCTGTCTGCCTGCCTGCCTGCCTGCCGGCCCACCCACCCACCAACCGACCGACCGACCGACCTACCGATATCTATCTATCTATCTATCTATCTATCTATCTATCTATCTATCTATCTATCTATCTATCTATCTATCTATCTATCTAATCTATCTGTCTGCCTGCCTGCCTGCCTGCCGACCAACCCACCCACCCAGTGACCGACCGATCCACCCACTCAGCCAGCCAGCCAGCCAGCCATCCATCCATCCACACACCTATCTTTCTGCCTACCTACCTACCTACCTTTCTGTCTGTCTGTCCGGGCCGCGTCATTCATATTATTCGGAGACTGCCGAGGGTCGTCGCTGGAGCTACGGAGTTCGTGCTTTGTGCGACGCTTTCCGCGCTGCGGAAAGAAACTGAGCCATATGGGATAAAAACCCGGTGCAATGCAGCCGATTCTGTCGACTGTAAGCTACTTCTTTGATTGCACCCACTCCCATACGAATCCAGATACGCCTTTGTTTGTCATCTGAATTTGCAGGTCCTCATTACCGTAAACATAACTTTTTTAACAAGAAATCACTAGTTGTTAAGCAAAACATCAAAGGAATGATGCCGCTTTTAATGATTTAAGTTGTTTTTGGACCTATCAAAGACATATTCCTTGGGTGGGGGTAAATATAAGACGGCTGGAAAAATTTCATAACGATGCAACAGATAGTTTTCAAAATAATTGATCTTGAATGACGGCATAAATTTCCGGACAGACTATAATAGCCTCAACCCAATTGAATAGTGAAAATCACAACTTATATCTTAACATAGCAAAAACTAAGATAAAACATACAGATAAAACTACTATGGAGAAAGAAATATACGATAATAGGGAAAAATTTTAGGTGGTGGAAAATTTTGAATATCTTGGGTCACTGATTACCAACAATGGTGACACAATGACAGAAATTAAACGGCGACTATCAATTGCTCTTCAAAGACTAAAACAACTGAATAAATTATGGAGTGGGACAGGCAGAACTACAAAAATTAGATTTTTAAGAGCATGCATCTTTCCCATTGCAACATATGCCTGTGAGATATGGACACTTACTAAACAAGCTGAACAGCGCATAAATGCCTTTGAATATAAATGTTATAGACGAGTTCTAAGAATATCTTGGGTAAAGAAAGAACAAATGCATCCATACTTCAAGAATTGAATATTGAAGAAGCTTGGCTATTAAATACGATAAAACAAAGAAAATTGAAATATTTTGGTCACTTGAAACGTCAGGAAAGTTTGGAGAGAACAATAATGGAAGGGTATATGCCTGGGAAGAGAGGAAGAGGAAGGCCAAAGAGAAGATGGGTGCAGGATGTGGCGGATGATCTCCATATGGGTGTATCGGACGCGGGACATCTTGCTTATGATCGAGAGGTTTCCGGAAGGTTGTTATGGGAGCGAGGTTCTGCAAAGGACATGCTACTGAATGAATGAATCTTTAATTATGTCATCCTGCAGCCATTCTTTCTGAAATTTTTGTTTATATTGCTTTACTTTTGGCTTATTGAAAGATTTCTTCAAAGTGGAAGACACATATGAAGGCGAGCAATTACCAAAAAAAAAAAAAAAATCACATGAAAAAGAATCGCAAAGTCGGCATCACAGCAATAATTCGCAACACAATGAGTTTACAGTTCAAATAATGTTATTATAATTTATGCGCCCTTTTACTCATTACCGGGGGTTACCAGATTGTTGAGCGTTGACCAAAGTCAGTTCAAAGTTTAAATAATGGCAGTTACCATAATTTACGCGCGTCCAGACCAAACATAAAATAGGTAAATGCACCGAAAGAAAAGTAATATCTAGAAAGTATTCAAAATATTCGACTCCAAATGGAAAGTATCTAGAATTGCATCCAGCATCCAAACGTCAGAAAACGGTATCCAGACGAAGGCAAAAACCTCTAGATCTGGATATAAAATATCTAGAATGGCAACTATGCGTCCGCCGAACTCTTATGGGCGAGTATAAAACATGGACTCGGGTTCTGCACGGAGACAAACCATTCGCTTGATTTGATTGTATGATTGACTGATTGATTTAGGAAGCGACATCACAGCATTCGGGGCATTCCCAAAAGCTCTCCGTCTCCATCCTCAGCAGCCAGCGAAGAGTTCCAACACTAATAGTACCAGTAGCAATCTAATTATAAGTCCGTCTCGCCCTTCCTCTGAGCGTTGAGCGTCGGCCAGATCCCTTCGTCACTCCTCGTTGTCGCATTCTTGCCAGACCATGGTGATCCATTTGCTCCTCCGAGGTGTACACGTGCTCTCACGTCTGCCTTGTCATGCATCAATACTCCACCAAATTTTGCCGAGCCAGCCACTCTGTCCGCCTGTTCATTCCCCAACACACCAGCAAAGTTGCCATCTCCCTTTGATGAAAAAGAACCAAAATCGACCCAAAAAAGCACTAAAAAGCACCAAAATTTTTTAGGAAGCACCAAAAAAAAAAAAAAAAAGCACCAACTGTTTTTAATTACAAATGTAACAAGGTAGCACAGTATAATTTATTATTATCACTTCATATTACAATGAAGTTTATTCCAGATCAGTTAAATCCCAATCAGAACTACTTTCGAGCCAAAAAAGCACCAAATTGCAATATTATTTTTTGGGAAATCGCTAAAACAAGCACTGGTGGTATTCATTCAAAATGATATAAAGTAGCTGAGTAGTTTTGTTGGATCCTGTATATCTGCTTCGAATTTCTTATTCACACTTTGAACTTCTCCGAGAATATAATTGAGAAATATGAGATACACATAGTTTTTCATGTCGCTAAACATAGAATGTAGAAGTTCTGCTGTATAACAGCGCTCGTTGAGTCTTGCTATACCAAAATGAGTTCTGAGCTCGACCCACTGCTGCAATATTTTGACCATTGCAGATTGAATGGACATCCATCGTGCCTGGCTTAATTGAACAATCTTCAGCGGATGTTGTCCATCATTTATTGAAGCAAAAAGTTCCCTCTGCTTTGCTTGACGAAGACTTGAGTGAGAAAACCAGTTATATGTTTCTCTAACCATGAACTCTATGTTCCTGGGCAGACAAGCAGCTGCAGCCTGTGACACTGCCAGCTGAAGGGAATGACATACACACCTAATTAGTACCAGATGAGGAACTTCGGATTTTAATTTTGTATATACTCCATTGTTTACACCTGTCATGACAGACGCAATGTCAGTGCCGAGTGCAACTAGTCTTTGCAACTCAAGTCCATTCTTGTTTAAACAATCTTTCAACGTATTGCATATTGCCTGTGCGTTGCAGTCACTCACTTCAACTAAATCTAAGTAAGTAACTACAAACTGCTTTCTTGTCTCTGAATGGTACCTAATAGCTAATCCAAGTAGCTTAGTTTCAGAAATGTCATTGCTCTCATCAATCAATAAGCTGTATTTACTTTTGCCAATATCAGTTGTCAAGTCTGTTGTGAAATATGGTGCAAGTACATTTGAAATAACTGCTCTGCACTTAGTTCTCCTAAGCTTATAGATCTTGCAACCTTTGCTGTCACCAAAGTGTACCTTGCAGAGTTCACTTAAATGGTCAACAACGCGAAGCGAACAATGGCCAGCTATGAACAAACTCATGCATCCTTCTGTTTCTTTGACATCATCTTTCAGTTTGTCAAATGCAGTTGTTGTTTGCCTTTGTGTACTGAATGGTTGTTCGGCTTTCTGATGTTTCGTTGTGAAACAGAAGTAAGAATATCAAGTACAGGAAGACATAGTTTCCTATACTTAGGTGCTCAAAGACAAAGAAGCGCAACACTGACTTTTAGTGGGCCAGAGAAGAAAAGGACAATAAGAAGTAGAGAAAGAGCACTGTATACATTCTCCTCAGTTAACAAGAAAAGGGGTAGAATTAGACAGAAGATTCCAGGAGTTCTTAGGGCGGGGGATATACTGTTGTATACCCCAGACAGAAGATTACATTGCTGGACTGTAACAGGATCAATGATTTTACACAACAAACTACAGACTAAACAAAACAAATTAAGAACAACAAAATTAGGCTTTTATTGACAGAACTACATGATTCAGTGGCAAACAGGCATCCTGACATGTCACACAACTGACATATACAGAAATGGGAACCTATGTTCCCACAGTAGATATCACTGCTGCCTAACATCGCTATGGATATGACCGAATACCCATCCCCACAAACCAGCAAGGGCATGACAACAAAGGGGCCTCAATGTAAACAACAACAATGGTAACATCAGGTATGGACTCTATTGTTATCATCTCAGGACTCATGGACAGTCGTTACATACAGAAATGGGAATCTGAAATCCCACAGTTAGAGATAACTGCTGCCTAGTACTAATTACAGGGGCGGTCTCTGAATGACAGTGAAACCTCAACCATGTTCAATTGAGTCTAAGGGCGCCCTCAATACCCACACAAGACACCCGCATCACATAGGTCGACTGGGACCAGATGCAGCAAAGAGTCATAACATAACGAATAACAAAACTATAACCCTAACAGCAGAGATATAGTGACATAAACAGGTATACGAATGGGTATACGAAAAGGGATGTGAGTGGCCTACGACATTAACCAGAGCTGGGGCTCAAGTTTGCTCTACAACCACAACCATGGCCAGGGGTCACTACCAAGAGTCCAGTGACTGGGGAGGGCTGGTTAAAGCCTCCCTATTTGATGGTATCTACATCTCTACAGCGATCTACCTAATCGCTCCTGCGGCCACGGTTGTTCTAGTTGAAGAGACCGGAAAACTGACACGCACCTCTATTTATCCCTGCTTCCAGGGCGGCTTCCCATCGTACCCCAGGGCACTGCAAGGGATGCTGGTATTGGTAACATTGTCATCATCATGTGTCACGTCAGGCTATCACAGTTGTATTCTTGTGCCTCTCAATATCATTTAACCTGGCTGCAATGGAACATTTGCAATATTTGCAAATACACTTAGTATTATCCCCTTCTACTTTTAACAACCATTTTTGAAATCTTGTGTCGGGACCACTGGAGTTAACGATCAGATGATAGATTTACAGAGACAGCTGCAACTTTTTGTTGATAGGTGGGGGGGGGGGGGGGGGGGGGGGGGGGGGGGGGGGGACACTTCCATCGGATCAAACGAAACCAAAAAGTCCTTGAGATTTCCCCAGGACACAAAAAAATTGTCGCATGTTATTTGCCCGAATCGCAAGATGAAGGGAAAAAACGCCTTTTGATTTG
>JACEFZ010018665.1:0-42354 GCA_014155875.1 Cepaea nemoralis | reverse complement strand
TCGTTCTAAAATTTTTAACTAAATAACAAAACAAAACTAAAAAAAACTAACAAAAACAAATTTAAATTAAAACTAACAAAACTAACTAACTAAAAAAAAGGGTTTTGAAGTTCTTTCTTGCCTTAATTCTTTCTTTCTTTCTTTTTTTCTTTCTGTTTTATTTCTTTCTCTCTTCATTCATTCATTCATTCATTCATTCATCCATTCCGTCTTTCTTTTCCTTCTTCATCAAATCCTTCCTATTTTCTTCTTATTGTGAAAATTCAGTATACTTTCATTCTTCATTCATGTTTTTATTTCTGTCTTCCATCTTTCTTTATCTCACAAGTGTATTTGAAAATTTTTGTATCCCTCTGTCTGGTATCTTTTTTTTCTCTCAATCTTCCACTCACATTCTGCATATTTCCTCACATCTATGCCTCTCTTCTCCTCATTCCATTTCGTCCCTCTCACTCCCGTCTTACCCTTTTTTCTTTCTCACCGCTGCTTTCTGTCTGCTCTTCATACATTCTCTCCCTTCTTTCTCAGTTTTCAACTTTCTAAGCTCACCAGTATTCATCTCATCAGCATTATTCTTTCATTCATCTATTTCTTCTTCCTTCTCTGTGACTCTTCCTCTCTCTTTATTTGTTCACTTCCTTCCCCAATCTCTCTTCCTCTCCTCAACTGTCTTTTTTCACACACCCCACTCTCCCCTCTCTCTCTCTCTCTCTCTCTCTCTCTCTCTCTCTCTCTCTCTCTCTCTCTCTCTCTCTCTCTCTCTCTCTCTCTCTCTCTCTCTCACTTCTCCTCTAAATTTTCTCACAATTCCATAAGTCTCCTACCCCTCTTTCTCTCTGGTATCTCCCTCACTGTTCTTCTTACTTCATTTTTCTACTCCCCTTCCTCTGAGCTTTCTGGCAGAAATTATTCTTTGCCCACGCAGCTTCCGACTGAAGTTAATCTCATCAGATGAGGGCCATCAAATGTCTATGACATTTAGCTCCTCGACCACCATGTGGGGTCTGTTCCAGATAATATGAGCCCAGCACCATACAGCAGTCTAGTTCTCCGACAGTGAAACATGTTCTATGACATATGAGCCCAGCACCATACAGCAGTCTAGTTCTCCGGCAGTGAAACATGTTCTGTGACATATGAGCCCAGCACCATACAGCAGTCTAGTTCTCCGGCAGTGAAACATGTTCTGTGACATATGAGCCCAGCACCATACAGCAGTCTAGTTCTCCGGCAGTGAAACATGTTCTGTGACATATGAGCCCAGCACCATACAGCAGTCTAGTTCTCCGGCAGTGAAACATGTTCTGTGACATATGAGCCCAGCACCATACAGAAGTCTAGTTCTCCGGCAGTGAAACATGTTCTGTGACATATGATCCCAGCACCATACAGCAGTCTAGTTCTCCGGCAGTGAAACATGTTCTGTGACATATGAGCCCAGCACCATACAGAAGTCTAATTCTCCGGCAGTGAAACATGTTCTGTGACCGTTCGTTTGGCTCTGATTTCATTAAGGACGTTGAGTGGCTTGGACTTTAACACGACCCCCTCTGACAGATGAGGACCGGGTTTGATTCTCGGAGAAAGTAGCACTTGTGGAGATGAGATTGATCTTTGCCCAGAAAGCAAACATGAGAACTTGTGTGGCAAATATATTCTAATACTTGTTAGAAATATAACTATTATTTGTCTTCGTTTACTTAGTAATTATGTACGTTAAATATGGTATTTTTTGTTTGGCTTACGTATTTTTGCCGACTACAGGCCACCTGGCAACTTGCCACGGAAACGGTCATTTGCTCAACCCCTAACTACTTCAGCCCTCAAAACCTCCGCTGAAAACCCAGCAACCTGGTAGCTGCCTTGTTAGCAGTCCGAAAAGTGACCATGCCAAATTTAAATGCTGTACAAAGTATTTGTGGTTCATTTTATACTACTAATTGTATTAGCTTGATTTGGTCACCGACTGTGGTAGTGAGGCTAGCTTGATTCCAGAACGGGAGTGTTGTTTCCGAGAACCTGAAAAACCCACCCGCAACATCAACTTTGTGTTGCAACCCAGCAACCTCAACATAGTGTTGTGAACGAGTACGAGTGTAGGACGAGAGTTGCGTCTTTATCCTTATTGACCTCTTTGTGCTGCATAGCACAAGTCATGTATGAGCAATTAATTCTTCATCACTGTATCATGTCGCCAGTAACTAAGTCTGCTATAATCTGTTTATGTATAGCTTCGAATTTTATCTGCAGCTTCCTGTGCCACTGTCAGAGTAGTATACTTCTTCTAGGACCAGTATTCGTACTCCCTAGTTATACGAGCCATTTTGTCTTCTTCTTTTTCAGTGTGGAGACTTTTATTTCGGTCAGTCTCATTGTCTTTTACTATACCTGTAAGACTTCTCTCTACAGTAGCTGATCACGCGACAACTTGGAAAGAATCTGACTTCAAAAGGACGGAATCTGACTTCAACATCAACACAACATTGTCAACTTACAATGTCATGGTCGGTTAGCTCGTCATCAGGACCCGAGACCGGAAGGTATTCCGCGTACTCAACTGGGGAATCGTGGGAAACACAGAAGTGAACAAATCAGCGCTATACATAAACACACTGTTGGTAGGTGGATTGGTTGGTCGGTCGGTCGGTCTGTCGGTTAGTTTGTTGGTTGGTCGGTCTGTCGGTTAGTTTGTTGGTTGGTCGGTTGGTTGGTTGGTTTGTTAGTCAGTCGGTCAATTGGTAGGTTAGTTTGTTGGTAGGTCGGTCAGTTGGTTGATTGATCAGATTATCGGTCAGTCGGTTGGTTGGTGATCAGTAGGTCGGTCGGTCGTCTGGTTTGTCGGTCGGTCGTTAATTGGTCGGTCGGTAGGTTTATTGGCCGGTCGGTCGGTTAGTTGATTGGTCGGTTGGTTAATTAATTAGAACACCTCTGGGAAAACTGTGGCTTCTAAACCGAGTCCGATGCGTTGATGTTGATGAGGCCTAAACTGGGCTTGTTTAGAGAATTCCGCGGTCAAATCATTAGAATCCATTTGATGAAGATGCACAGATTCACACGAGGTTGGGTCTACAGAGGCGCGAACTCGAACCGCTGAGTTGGCAGATGAGTGCTCTAACCTTGATATCACCAGGATCTAAGTGCATGCCTGCTAGAAATCAATCAGACAATGTCACAAGCATAATACTAAACATGGCCGTAAGATACATCCCAGGGTAGAAGAGGAAAGACTAAACAAGACCGTAAGATACATCCCAGGGTAGAAGAGAAAAGGCTAAACAAGACTGTAAGGTATCTCTACATCCCAGGGTAGAATAGGAAAGGCTAAACAAGACCGTAAGATACATCCCAGGGTAGAAGAGAAAAGGCTAAACAAGACTGTAAGGTGCCTCTACATCCCAGGGTAGAAGAGGAAAGGCTAAACAAGACTGTAAGGTATCTCTACATCCCAGGGTAGAAGAGGAAAGACTAAACAAGACTGTAAGGTGCCTCTACATCCCAGGGTAGAAGAGGAAAGGCTAAACAAGACTGTAAGGTATCTCTACATCCCAGGGTAGAAGAGGAAAGACTAAACAAGACTGTAAGGTATCTCTACATCCCAGGGTAGAAGAGGAAAGGCTAAACAAGACTGTAAGGTATCTCTACATCCCAGGGTAGAAGAGGAAAGACTAAACAAGACTGTAAGGTATCTCTACATCCCAGGGTAGAAGAGGAAAGACTAAACAAGACTGTAAGGTATCTCTACATCCCAGGGTAGAAGTGGAAAGACTAAACAAGACTGTAAGGTACCTCTACATCCCAGGGTAGAAGAGGAAAGACTAAACAAGACTGTCTGATACCTCAACATCCCAGGGTAGAAGAGGAAAGACTAAACAAGACTGTAAGGTATCTCTACATCCCAGGGTAGAAGAGGAAAGACTAAACAAGACTGTAAGGTATCTCTACATCCCAGGGTAGAAGAGGAAAGACTAAACAAGACTGTAAGGTATCTCTACATCCCAGGGTAGAAGTGGAAAGACTAAACAAGACTTTAAGGTACATCCCAGGGTAGAAGAGGAAAGATTAAACACATACTGTAAGGTACCTCTACATCCCAGGGTAGAAGTCAATCAATCATGTGCCATGCCGGAAAGCGTGGGCGGTCATGACTCGCCATTTCACTCGATCACCAACGTCGTGGATCAGCTCAGTGTTCCTGTCTTGTCCATGCCATGTGGCCAAGCCATCCAGGTATTTTCCTCTCGGTCTTCCTCTTGGTCTGTTCCCCTCGATCTTGCCAGTTGTCACTAAGTTCTCCAATCCATTTCTTCTCATAACATGTCCAAACAATTTTGACTGTCTACGTCTAATTTCTCTAATCAATTTACAATTTTCATTTGTCTCCTGTAGTACTTGGTCATTGGTTTTTCTGTCTGTCCATGGTATTCTTTGCATTTTCCTCAGAAACCACATTTCTGCAGCCATCAGATGTTTTTCAGCTTGCTGCTCATTGTCCAAGTTTCACAAGGGTAGAAGAGGACAGACAAA
This sequence comes from Cepaea nemoralis, assembly GCA_014155875.1. Taxonomy (NCBI): domain Eukaryota; kingdom Metazoa; phylum Mollusca; class Gastropoda; order Stylommatophora; family Helicidae; genus Cepaea; species Cepaea nemoralis. Next base: position 37,830 of record JACEFZ010018665.1, on the reverse strand, counting down.
ACAAGACGTAAGGTACCTCTACGTCCCAAGGTAGGAAAGGAAAGACTAAATAAGGCTGTAAGGTACCTCTACATCCCAGGGTAGAGGAAAGACTAAACAATAATTTAAGGTACCTCTACATCCCAGGGTAGAAGAGGAATGACTACACAAGACTACCACTCCTCTGCATTCCTGGATAAAATAGAATGATTAAGAATCAAGAAAACTGGGTTTTATAACACATTTCACAAGGTCCCAGAAACACGTCACACAGGTGCCATACAGGTAATGAGACAAGCATTAAACAGTGTGTCCTGACCTTTCTCTCTGGGCCTGGCCGGTCTCTGAGACCTGGATGTTGGTGGAGCCGTTGCTGGGACCTTGAACCTTGATTTATGAGGTGCTCTGGAAGACTGGCTCAGGGTGGCAAGTCTGGGCAGCGGTTTGGCCTCTCCCAGCTGGGATGTTCTTATTGGCGATGGCAGAGTGGCTGGGAGTCGGGCGTTCTGCCTGGGTGGTTGCCGCTTGGTGGCTGTGAAACAACATGATGAACATGAGACCAGGGTGGGGGTGAGACATCTGGGTTTCTCACTCTGTGGGTACATGCTCCAATTTCATTGACTTCTTAGCACGAGAGGGCTTCATATGAAAACCTAAAATATATGTGTGTGGGTGCGTGCGCGCGCGTGTGCGTGCGTGCATGTGTGTGTGTGGTTGTGTGTGTGTTTAATATATTTTGACAAAGTACAGAACAATGTACCAGTGTTTGATGTAACTACCGCTGCGTTCAATGCATGTTTTCTTGCGCCGATAAAGTGCTTGGATTTCTGTCTTGATGGCGTCTGTAAGCACTCACGCACTACCTGCTGCACCTCTTCATCGGATCACAGTTTTGTCCTCCCAATGACTCTCTGAGTAGTCAAAACATAAGATAATCACTTGGGGCTAGGTCTGGAATACGGTGATGTGGTACACACTGAAAGTGGAGGTCTTCGATGATTTCAACCGTTACACGGCCAGTATGAGGTCGACCATTGTCATGTTGTAAAAGGACATGTTTACTCAGAATTCCACGTCGTTTCGATCTTATTGCGGGACGCAGATGATTCCTTGGAAGATCTGTATGCGTATCACTGGTTGCAGTTTTCCCTCTCGGCATAAAGGTCTCTAAAATAACGCCTTGTACATCCCACAAGAGAGTCAGATGAACCATTCCTGTAGATGACTGCGTGCGAAAATTCTTTGGTTTCAGTGAGGAGAGGTGGCGCCACTACTTGCTCGCTTTCTTCATTTTCCGCTTGTGATTAGTTAGTTAGTTAGTTAGTTAGTCGACAGATCATCCTCATTGCACATCGAACCATTAAGTCCATAAGTGCTCAGATCCTATCCTCAACAACTCCCGCAGCGAGTAGCCGCTAACGTGGTATTCAACCCATTCAATAACAATTCTTGATAGGAAACCATCACCTTCTGTTTCAAAGCACTGCAAACATTCTGGACAAGCATCAATGCGTCGTTGTTTCATGTCTGGAGTAATCTCCCGTGGCACCCATCTTGCAGATACTTTACAGTGCTGTAGCACATCATGGATGATGTGGTTTGCTGAACCTTGATTGATGGCAAGATGTGCGGTAATGTCACTCACAGTCAATCCAGCAGCTTCCCTGTACGAAGCCTTCAACAGCTGCAGTCGACACTAGGGTTACTACTCGGAATGCCTGACCCTGTTGTGAGCAGTCTTTCACAGACGTCACGCCGTTTTGAAACTTCCTACTCCACTCATACACTTGCTGGATTGACAATCACCATACTGGACCTTCACTCGCCAATGAATTTCTATAGGTTTCACCCCTCTGTCATTATGACGTCACTGTGTTCGTTGGCAGCATGATGTCACGTGCTTAACTTTCTTGACATCCTTAACGACCGAATGAACAAACTTTATTTTCAAAGGATTAAGAATTGGGCACGCAGGCCCGTCTGACATTCCATTGCTCTTTCTTTCCTCTTCTACATTGCTTCACTCAAACATCACTTATGCAGCTAATCTTAGACAGCAATAGAACAATAAGCATTAGCAGGCATGGAAAATAATCAATAATATATGACTGACTAAGGCAATTTTTAACACGGCCATTATAAATACCTAAGGAAGGTGTAATGTTCCATACATACGGGAATGTTTATTATACTAGTTATCGTTTGGGATAGTTTTTATTATTATCTTCTTTTTTTTTTTTTTGGAGAGGGGGGGGGGGGGTCGTCTGTACTGAGATAGTATTCAAACAGGTTGCGACTGTATGTATAGTGATTGGTGGTGTCTTTGATTTCTTGTGGAAGATTGTTCCACGATCTTGCTTAACAACAATATTGACAGGTTACACGACAATGGCATGGTTATTGTACTTCCTATCACATTTTTAAGGTTTTCAATTGAAGCCCACTAGTATAATAGAAGTAGGCCCGTTTATTGCATAGCCAGTCTTTGTGGCCTTGTGGTTAGCCACTCGCCTGCCAATCTGTAGGTCACGGATTCGATCCTTAGCTGGGAGAATTCCGATGTTTCAAAACTGAACTGGACTCCCAGGTCAGCCCAGCTTAGAGTGGGTACTGAGAATTAATGGGTAGTAAAGGCGGCAGACGTGACACTGACCTCATCAGCCACTGAGTGCCGGTTGGTCATATACAAATGTGTGTCTGGCACCGTTGCTGCATACTCTCACACACAAGGTAAAAAGATGCTAGTCAGTGCAGGCGTCTGAACATGTTTACATCTGTCGGATATTTATGTTTGTAATACAAGTATGAGAGACAATATTGCTAGAACCACAGCGTGTCTATTTTTTTTCTTCCTCTTCTCCTCCTCCTCCTATTCCCTCTCTTCCTCTTCTGTGGGTTAAAGCTATGAGATCTGTACATTTCCTAGTCTGTGTGCAGACAACAGCTGGTGTGAAACCATTCGTCCTGCTCTCTGCTCAGCTGCCTCCCACATGGAAGAATTCGGAAGAAGGGATCATTCAGCATGACTGCAAAATTATAGAAATAGAGAAAAGATAGAAATAGGGGAAGCTGACGATACACACATTCCCATGCACGATAGAAATACGGGTAGCAAACGATAAAGACAGCCAGAATAGATAGAAAATACTATTAGTAATCATCGTTTCATATAATCGATCCTGAGGAAACAAACGCGGGCAAGAGAACACAGTTAGACGGAAGGAATGAAGAGAGAAGAGCCACATCAAAGAGGGAAAAGGAGATGCAAGAATGAGGAAATCAGAATAGAAAGATTGTAGGAAGTGGAATGCGAAGAAACAAATACAGCAGCAAGTCAACTGCATCAGACCACACAGCTGTTCTGTGACGTCATGAGCCTACCTACAACTGGTCACTGGTCGTGTCAGAGAGCTGACTGAGGGGTCTGGGTGGGCAAGAGGACCAGGGTGAAGGATACGGGATGCAAAGAATGAGGAAATAAAAGAACAACAATATTAAAGAATACGCCGAGAGAAAGGGGGAGAGGGAAGGAGAGATGGAAGGGAGGGAGAGATGGAGGGGAGGGAGAGATGGAGAGAGGGAGAGACGGAGGGTAGGGAGAGATGGTGGGAAGGGCGATATGGAGGGGATGGAGAGATGGTGGGGAGGGAGTGAGAGGAGAATGTTGACGGGTGGATTGGTGGGGGAGGGGTGGGAAAGAGAGAGAGAGAGAGAGAGGGAGATTGAAGGAGAGTGGAGAGAGAGGGGGAGGGAAAGGAGAGAGACAAAGATAGATAGAACGACCGAGCGAACTTTATTTACCAAAGGTCACAAAGTGGGCATGCAGGCCCGTCTTACATTCGGCCTTCTCGTCTGTCGCACACCAATTATTTATTTTTAATGTAACATCTACATTGAAACAAACAAACAAGTATTTTAAACATGAGTGCTGTAAACATACACGAAACATGAGTAATTCATATTTCAATGTTATGAGACAGACAGAGGCACGGTGTGTGTGTGTGTGTGTGTGTGTGTGTGTGTGTGTGAGAGAGAGAGAGAGAGAGAGAGAGAGAGAGAGAGAGAGAGAGACGCAGAGACGGAGACTAGACGTGCACGAAGATGGAGTACAAAAGACCATCCATGAACAAACAGGTGTGTCTTACCTGCCCTGTTCTTGCCCATCAGATCACCGTCTGACAGCGACCATCCACACCTGTCTGTCGGCAGCGATGACGCGTTATTGTCGCCCTCCGCAGCTAGCCAGTCACCGGGACCTGGTCACAGACGACACAAACAGAGATACTCATCATCTCTCCCCCACCTGGCCTTCCCCACAGATCTGTAGCTTGTCCTAGATGACAGTTTAGGCAGTCTGTGGGTGCGCGCGCACATATATATAGACCGGAGCGTGAGTGTATTTGAATTGCGGCCACTCGTGTCTCTCTGTATGTAAATGAACTGTGGATGTTCGACAACAGCCCATCCTATTAATACAACACCCCTCCCCTTACTACTGCGCCTACCCACAACCCGAGTAGCTGTGGATGGGTGCCTCTGTGTGTGTGGTGTGTGTGTGTGTGTGTGTGTGTGTGTGTGTATTTGTATAATATGTGATCTGCGTTTATCTGTGTTATCCGTATCTTTGTCTGTATGTATATATGTGTGTATGTGTGTTTTTGTGTGTATTTATGGGTATATGTGTATATCTCTGTGAAGCTGTATATATGTGTGTATATGTGTTTTTGTGTGTATTTATGGGTATATGTGTATATCTCTGTGAAGCTGTGTATATGTGCGTATGTCTATAATCATGTGCCCTAACGTATCTGTATGCATGTGTATTTATTATGTAAAGTGTTTATGTGCATGCTTGTGTGTTTTTATGTACATGTGTGTGTGTGTGTGTGTGTGTGTGTGTGTGCGTGCAAGCATTTATGTATCTGCGTTTGTGGAAGAGGAGGGGCCGGAGGAAGGTATTGGTTGAAAGAGGGGGGTGGGAAAGAAGAGACGGAAAAGAAGAGGCGAGAAAGACGGAGCAAGAAAGAAGAGGCGGGAAAGAATCAGCGGCAAAGAAGAGGCAGGAAAGAAGCAGTGGGAAAGATGAGGAGGGAAAGAAGGAGCGGGAAAAAGGAGTGGGAAAGAAGAAGTGGAAAAGAATGAGAGGTAAAGAATAGGAGGGGGAAAAACGCGGGTAAAGAGGAGCAGGACAGATGAACGGGACGAAACAGTCAACTTGTTGCCGATGTCAAAGAAACAACAACAGTACAATGTCTGACAGGCACGAACCGACAGCAACACCCAGACAGCTAGACTAGCACAAACCTGGGGACGCCAGGCGTTGGTCCGTGCCTGGCTGGCTCCTGCTGGTGTCCTGACCGTCCTGGTCAGCGGTCGTCCCTGGCGGCAGGCCCTGGGTGACCCAGATAGATACAAGGACATGGATCAGCTGGTATGTTCTGTTTCTGTTGTCTGTAATGTGTGGTGTTCTGCTTTTTGTGACAATTTTTTTGTTCCGTTATCTGTTTTAACTTTTTCACGAGTAAGTAGGCATGATATATTAAATGGCACACACACACACGCGCGCGCGCGCACGCACGCACACACACACACACACACACTCACTCACTCACTCACACACATACAGAAAAAGAGAGAGGGAGAGAAAGAGAAAGATTGGGTCAGAGAGAAGCAGGAAAGGAAAAGGGGGGGGGGGGGGAGAAGAGAGAGGGAGAGAGGAACAGTGTGTGTGTGTGTGTGTGTGTGTGTGTGTTAGTAAGAGATAGAGTGTGTGTGAGAAAATGAGAGAATGTGTGGTCTTAGTGAGAGTGCTAAAGAGCGCATGTGTGTGTATGTGTGTGTGCGTGTGTGTGTGTCTGCGACACAGAAAGAGGGTGAGAGAGTGTGTGTGTGAGAGAGAAAGAGAGAGAGAGTATGTGCGTGTGAGAGAGGGATAGAGAGATAAAGGCACAAGAGAGAGAGAGAGAGAGAGAGAGAGAGAGAGAGAGAGAGAACGACAGAGAGAAAGACATGGGAAGAGAGAAAGAGACAGGCACATAGAGAAAGACACAGAGAGAGTACACAGAGAAAGACACAGAGAGAGTACACAGAGAAAGAAAGACAAAGAGAGAGAGAGAGAGAAAGGAAAGGTGCGAGAAAGAAAGACAGACAGAGGGGAGAGAGAAAGACGAGAGACGGTGAGAAATACAAGAGAACGAAAGACCGAAAGAGAGAAAGAAAGAGATACAAAGAGTATCCTAATTATGACTATATGTGAGTCCACCCGAGGCACATCTGTATGTGAGTAGAAAGTACATGCAGGATGGTTCATGGAGATTATGTTGCTATCTCATACTCTCTACACCAAACAGCTCTAGATGGGTCGGTTCCACACTTGCCGTCTTGTCGCTCCCAGAAGGTTCTGGTTCAAAGCCATGTACTCACAACAACATGCAGATAGGCAGGATTAATGATGATGATGATGATGATGATGATGATGATGATGATGATGATGATGATGATGTATTCATTTAGTAGCATGTCCTTTGCAGAACCTCGCTCCCATAACAACCTTCTGGAAAACCTTTCGATCATAAGTAAGATGTCCCGCGTCCGATACACCCATCTGGAGATCATCCGCCACATCCTGCGCCCATCTTCTCTTTGGCATTCTTCTTCCTCTCTTCTGAGGCATATCATCATCATCATCAAGTGCCGTGCCGGCTGGTGTAGGCGTTCATGGCTCTCCATAGATCTCGGTCTTTGGTTTTCTGGATCAACTCTGCTGATGATATTCCTCCATGCCACCGTCTCAATCCATCCAGCATCACTTCTCTTGGTCTACCTCTGCCTCTCTTCCCCTCGATCTTTCCAGTTGTTACGATGTTCTCCAATGCCTCTCTTCTCATCACATGACCGAGGAAAGCTGTTTGTCTCTGTCTTATTGTTGTATATAATGTTCTAGTTTCATTAGCCTGTTTCAGGCAGTCGTCGTTAGTTACTCTGGCAGTCCAAGGAATTCGCAACATTCGTCTCAGGAACCACATCTCTGTTGCTTCTAATTTCTTCTTAATTTGTTCATTTACATTCCAAGATTCACTGCCATACAGCAAAACTGGTTCTACATAGCATTTCAGCACTCTCTTTCTTACATTCAGTGACAGTGACTTATTGCATAAGATACTCTTCATTTTATGAAATGCGGCTTTTGCCTGCCCTATTCTGCTCCTAATCTCTGTTGTACATCTTCCATCTGATGTTATAAATGCCCCTAGGTATCTAAAATTATCAACTTGGTTAAGGATTTTCCCTTCTATTTCTACGTCACATTTTGGTGTCACCATTTTCTTTGATATTACCATTGTTACTGTTTTCTTGATATTCAAGTTGAGTCCTTTCCTTGCACTCTCTGTTACTACAACGTCTAATAATTGTTGTAGGTCTGTTGAATTATCCGCCACCAATACTGTGTCATCTGCATAGCGTATATTATTTATATTATAACCTCCAACTAGTATTCCTGGCATCTCTTGATCTCTCTCATTATTACTTCGCTTATACAGGGAGAAAAGATCTGGTGACAAGACACACCCTTGTCGTACTCCTAGCTTTATCTGTTCGTAACTACCCTCTTTATTTCCCATTTTAATTGCTGCTACTTGGTTCCAGTAAATATTCTTTATTATTCTTAAATCTTTTCCATATCTTCTAACATTTTAATCAGTTCATCATGTTTTACTTTATCAAATGCCTTAGTATAATCTATGAAGCACAAATATATGTCCCTCTGTTTCTCTATTGACCTTTCTATTAGTGTCCGCAATGTATAAATTGCATTGTTTGTGCCCTTTCCTTCCACAAATCCATACTGTTCTTCACTAATTTCCATTTTTATTTTCTTTTTGGTTCTTCTCATTATGATTCTGAGTAGAAGCTTAGTGATATGGTTTATAAGGTTAATTGTACGAAAATCGAGGCATATACACCTCCATTATTTTGTTCTTTACAAACTTTCGTGACGTTTCAAGTGACCAAAATATTTCAATTTTCTTTGTTTTATCGTCTTTAATAGCCAACCTTCTTCAATATTCAGCTCTTGATAATAATAATAATAATAATAATAATAATAATAATAATAATAATAATAATAATAATACGAAGAAGAAGAAGAAGAAGAAGAAGAAGAAGAAGAAGAAGAAGAAGAAGAAGAAGAAGAAGAAGAAGAAGAAGAAGAAGAAGAAGATTCTATTCTATTTCTTTAGTTCTTTCCTTCTCTCTCTCTCTCTCTCTCTCTCTTTCTCTCTCTATCTCTCTCTCTCTCTCTCTCTCTCTCTCTCTCTCTCACTCTCTCTCTCTATCTCTCTCTCTCGCTGTGTGTGTTTATGTGTGTTTTTTTGTGTGTATTCGTTAGTCTTTTTTTTTTCTCTTTCTTTCTTCTTTCTTCCCGCGTAATATATTTTATCCCGAGACGAAAGTTGTGAAGACCTCGGACTCAGTGTAACAACTGGAAGAGGCTAATGATGTTAGAACATTTGTAAACAACAACAAGAAAGATAAGAAAGAGATAAACAGTGTTGTGGGTCACGTGATGAGAAGAGGGGCATTGGACAACATCGTGACAGCTTGACAGAGCAGTGGTAGAAGAGTCAGAGAAAGATATACTGTGCTGGGTGGTCTCAGGCGAGGGTATGGAGGAATAGCATCAGTACAACCGCTATAGAACATCACGGCTCCACATCTGTCGGAGACACATCCTCGCTGACGCCAGCTGGCATGGCACTGTGATGATGAATATGTTTGAAATGATGTATGTTGTTTCCCTGGCACAATGGTCTGCTACAAGATCCAAACCCGTACCCGATACATGGCCATTTGATCGATCAACATCCAAGCACTGACAATTGATTTTCACACCCTGAAAGTTGTTTATGACCAAATAATGACACTGCCAGAGACATGAGCCGCACAGTGCTCTTTCACCCTGGGCAATCAAATGGCGCTTAATGAACATTCTGGGCCTGAGTGCATTCTGGGATAGCTAGGTGTCAAAACAAATGGCGGACAAGGTTGTGGTTGTGAATATTTCTGCATGTGAGGTTTGGCAGAAGTTATTTACCGCCATGATAGTGTCACATGGCCATTCCTACAGAGTCTTACGTATGGGGTTAGACAAATGTCATGTCTGATGTGCACAGTATATCCATCTTCACCTCAGCATGGTGTATCTACTGTGATATGTAAGGTATATCCATCTTTCATCATCATCATCGTCATCATCTTCCACTTCTGCCGTCAAGCGTCGTGGGGAGGAATAATTTGCGTTCCAGCGCCCGGTGGACGGCACTGGATAGTGTCATTCCGTGTGGTTGTACAATGTCTCTGATGTCGTCAATCCATTTTCTTCTTGGACGTCCTCGTGGTCTCGTCGCATCTTTACCTCAACCTATTGTTAACTCATTGTTTCGTCACCCCAGTTAACTCATTTGTCCCGCCACACTAGTTAACTCATTGTTATATCCTCTAGGTAATTCATTTGTCCCGTCACACTAGTTACTCTATTGTTCCGTCACACTAGTTAAACTCATTTGTCCCGTCACACTATTTACTATATTGTCCCGTCATCCCAGTTAACTCATTGTCCTGTCATCCCAGTTAACTAATATGTCTCGTCATACAATTTACTCTATTGTCCCGTCACACTAGTTAACTCATTTGTCCCGTCACCTCAGTTAATTCATTTTCCCCCTCACACTGGTTACTCTATTGTCCCATCACATTAGTTAACGTGTTGTCCCGTCACCTCATTTAACTCATTTGTCACAGCACACTAGTTAACTAATTGTTCCGCCACACTCGTTAACTCAATGTTCCGTCACACTGGTTAACTCATTGCTTCGCCACACTGGTTAACTAATTTATCCCGTCACAGTAGTTAATCTATTGTCCCGTCACAGTAATTAATCGACTGTCAAGTGACACTGATTATTCTATTCTCACCTCACACAGGTTGCAGACAAATGTCCATCGCACTCATTCATCCCTTGTCCCGTCACACCAGTTAATCTTTTGTCCCGGTACACAAATTTATGAAGTACCACTCAAGATTTCTTCTTCGCCCATCCGGTGTCTATTGGTTTGTACAACCATGGGGTTAGCATCACATATTACAAGATCCTTCAGTAATAACTTTTTTATTCCGGAATTTATGGGGTTTCAACCGTCACGTCAGATTTGTTTCCCCACTGTTGTGGCAGATGTCACACTAGGTGTGTTTACCCACTGCCGTGACAGAAGTCACGCTAGATGTGTTTACCCACTGCCGTGACAGAAGCCACGCCAGAATTGTCCCTCCATCATCACGCTAAACCTACACATTGTCTCACATAATATTAGTATCTCCACCGGCACGACAGATCTATCTCCTGTCTCCCACCAGACATGTCTCTCCACCGTCACGTTAGACCTATAGGCTGTCTCCCACCAGACATGTCTCTCCACCGTCACGTTAGACCTTTAGGCTGTCTCACACCAGACATGTCTCTCCGCCGTTAAGCTAAACATATATTCGTCATAACGCCGACCGTGTTTATTGTCACCCTGAACGTGTTTTTGCAAGTCTCCGTGGCCAAAAGCTTGCGAACGCGGTTCGTGAGCCTGGTACCAGGCGTTCGAAGCTCAGCTGCGACCGATTTGTGCAGCAGACCGTGTCGCGTTGTGTTATAGCGTGTTGGTATGGGAGCAATGGCAAACTACTGAAGTAACACTTGCCTAGTACATCAACAGCAGCTGAAAATGTAGGTGTTGACTGCAACGTCCCGTAAGGGATACGCAACAAAATTTATTATTTATACCTCTTTATTGTCACTTCAAACGGATTTTATTGTCACGTCGAACATCTCTAAATTGCCTGGCGGTGAATGTTTCTCCAGTGTCCAGCGGTCAGTCGTAGCGGTCAGTCCAATGCTTGGTCATACATTTCTGTCCAGCTGGACATCAGGCTAGTGGCTGAGCATCACATCAGGCGCGACTGTCCTCGGCTACCTGACACTTGTCTAACCGTTGTACACAGAGTTAGCAATGATATGGGATACAGCGGGCTGTCGGCAAACATCTTCAGTCCACAGGGCACAATTTGGCTTTATTTCTGACTGTATGTCGCTGTGTGAGTTTAATGTATTGTGTGTTAGAAAGAATTATGTGTGTGCTTTTCTTTATGTATGAACTAGCTGACCCGGCCCGGCTTCGCCCAGGCCCTGGAGGGGATCTATCTATCTATCAGTCTGTCTGTCTGCTTGTTTGTCTGTCTGTCTGTCTGGCTGACCCGGCCCGGCTTCACCCAGTCCCTGGTGGGGAGCATCTCATTTAATTCATATAAGTAGTCATATAAGCTCTGCCGTTCCCGACTATCTGTCTGTCTGTCTATCTGTCTGTCTGTCTGTCTGACCCGGCCCGGCTTCACCCAGTCCCTGGTGGGGAGCATCTCATTTAATTCATATACGTAGTCATATAAGCTCTCCCGTTCCCGACTATCTGTTTGTCTGTCATCTGTCTGTCTGTCTGTCCCGGCCCGGCTTCACCCAGTCCCTGGTAGGGAGCATCTCATTTAATTCATATACGTAGTCATATAAGCTCTCCCGTTCCCGACTGTCTGTCTATCTGTCTGTCTGTCTGTCTGAGCCGGCCCGGCTTCACCCAGTCCCTGGTGGGGAGCATCTAATTTAATTCATATAAGTAGTCAAATAAGCTCCCGTTCCCGACTATCTGTCTGTCTGTCTATCTATCTGACCCGGCGTGGTTTCGCCCAGCTCCTGGCGCACAGTAACTTAAAAGAATGTCCTTCCACACACCATCCATTATTTTTAATGAAAACTGTTTTTAATCACCTACATGACCGTAGATAACTTCCTTAAGCAGAAAAAGATGGGTTACAATGTTATGCATTATGCATTATTTTTATGAAAACTTTGAAAATGCCTTAAAGATTATATCATTATTTATTATAACGCATATGCCTCTAAATAAGTATAGAGAAAGAGTTTAACAATAGTGCAAGTAAGTCCAACAATATGACTATAAAGTATATAAAATTTTATTAAAAGTTATGCCCCTTGAAATAACTTTTCTAGAGTGAAGTCCCCCTGCTATATAGAAATTATATAATGAAAAATGAAATATTAAATGTTATTAAGTAAGTAGCCGATTTTACACTAAGAAACTATTACAGTCGGTTGCACAGGAATGAAAGGAAGACGTGTAGAAAATTTCATCTCAATCGGATGTACCGTTATCGAACCCATCCAATACATAGCCAGCCACATACAGTCTCTTTTATAGATAATATAGATGAGGATATATGGGCTTGACAGAGAGAGAGAGAGAGAGAGAGAGAGAGAGAGAGAGAGAGAGAGACGAGAGAGAGAGAGAGAGAGAGAGAGGGGGAGAGAGAGATGGAGAGAGATGGAGAAAAAGAGAGTGTATGTATGTATGAGTAAATGTTTATTAGTTGGTTTGTGATCGTGAGTAAGTATATGCGTGTGCGAGGGAGTGTGTATTTGTGTGTTGTTGGGTGGGTGTATAACTGTGAGAGTTTGTGTAAATGATGTATGTATGTAGGTAGGTGTATGTGTGTGTTTATGCATGTATTCGTGTGTCTGAGTGTGTGTATTATGTGTGTCTGAGTGTGTGTATTATGTGTGTCTGAGTGTGTGTATTATGTGTGTCTGAGTGTGTGTATTATGTGTGTCTGAGTGTGTGTATTATGTGTGTCTGAGTGTGTGTATTATGTGTGTCTGAGTGTGTGTATTATGTGTGTCTGCCTACCTGCCTGTCTCACAACATGGTCATATGCATTGCTTATGTTTACAACCTTCATTTGACAATGTTTTTTTTTCTATGAGAATGTAACATGCACAATAGATAATGATGTACGAAAGATAAGTGATTGGAAGGGCTGAATGTTAGACGAGTCTGCGTGCCCTATTTGTGAGCTTTTGTCCGTTTATCCATTTGTTCGTTCTGATACTGTTGTTGGGCTTTGGACTTAGTTTTCCCGTTTGGTGACGTGCACGTGTGTGTGTACCACGTGACATGTTACTATAGCAACATTCGCATACAGTAGGAAGTAATCTCTATACCTGTGGGTTGTCATCTTGATCCTGAAGCCCATCATTGTGAAGGCGGCCCATATCCCGACTGCCCGAACACAGCAAGGAGAGATTCCCAGGTACATATGAGCCACTTGATGTGTGCAGAAAAAACTTTTTGTGGTAACCTGCAGGTTTAAAAAAACAAAACATTACCTTCCTGGACAGCGATACCCTTCCTCATGTGTGGTTGAATCCACTAGTATCCTACAAACAGATCGGTTACAAGCTGTCCCCCCTGTTTAATATATGATTGAAACAGCAAACGTAACATACTATACGTAGACTTGACAGTAACAAGTTTCTTACAGAAATGAAAGGTACTTCAATTTTAATTCACCGCAACAAAGAAAAATCCCTTCGAGCCTCATTTGCATCGGTCCGGCAATCATTTTCCGGTTTAGTGTTCGGTGGACTGTTAGACCGATCGATGGATGTTTTTAAGTTTTTGGGCCCATAGGGCCCTCACTGTCGACGGGCCCAAAACTTAAAAAAATCCATCGATCGGTCTAACAGTCCATCGAACACTAAACCGGAAAATGATTGCCGGACCGATGCAAATGAGGCTCGAAGGGATTCTTCTTTGTTTCCGGTTTTTTGCGGTGAATTAAAATTGAACTACCAAATGAAAGTTCATCCTCATCTCCCAATTTGGCCGTCAAATGTTATGGAGAGGGTTAGCTGACGCTCCAACCCCCTATGTCTGGTACTGGACTGTGTCACTCGATGTGATTGTACAATGTCTTTGATGTCGTCAATCCAGTTTCTTCTCGGGCGTCCTCTTGCTCTCGTACCAGATCTTCTCTGATGTAGGGCCAGTGCTGGTAGTTGATGGTGTTGCGTTCTTACGAGATGGCCGAACCATTAGATATATATGTGGCTCAAGGTGTTGATCCCAATGTCTATCTGATAACATCATTTCTGACTCCGTCTCGGATAGTTAATTTGGCAGCTCTCCTAGCCATCTCATCTGGCAGATGTTGATTTTACGTAAGTGTAATTTTGATAATGTTCAAGTTTGACATTGATATCATAGTGTTGGTGTGTATTTATTATCTGTCGTTTTGCGGACATGGGTATATTTGGATGTTTCAGTTTGGGTGATAGTTGATATATAAGTGCACTTGGTTGTTAACATCTGATTTGATTTTTCTGTCTATTCTGTCATCTTCTGTGATCATACTTCCTAGATAGTTGAATTAAATACAAGATTACATAAACGGGTCAAGAAAAGAATTGAGGGACAGAGGAGTGTCAACAATACAAGTGACGGAAACCAGATACAGACAGAGTGAACATTGGGAGCTGCGATTATGTAGTGGCTAGACCTTGCCTGCCGGCACGAGTGGTTTTAAAACTACCATTGGTACCATGACATGGCTTGGGACGTAAAGGCGCCAGGCAGTGATATTGGCCACGTGACCCATGTGGTCCATGCAAATACAGGTCTGGTACCTTGTGCCCAATGCACTTTAAGGCTGTAAAAGGGTTCTTACTGAGCCATGGACCCCAGGACTGAGCCATGGACCCCAGGACTGAGCCATGGACCCCAGGACTGACCATGGACCTCAGGAACACTAAGACTACAGAACATACAGCAATTAATTGATAGCCAAATTGATTCCCAAAGCTGGAAGTGGAGAACCCTGAGTGTTGACAGTTCTTTTTTTTCAGATCATCCAGGCCAGTAAAAGATTAGCAGTACATGCCACTGGAAATAAATATAGCTGTTATTATACACATTATAATTGGCACATCAATTCTGTGTAATCACCATTATATGTATGTCCTTATTTTATGACAGGAAATTGTAATTTTGAATGCAATTTACAAAATCCATGTTTGTGTTTATTAAATCATAAAAAATGAGGTCATGTCATGTATTGATTGTATTTTTACTTGTCATAGTCAAATTGTTTTAAACTACCCTAGATAGAATTAATTAGTTGGTAGAGGAGAGGCAAGGAACCACTTAAAGGATATTTTGGGTATAAAAGGGAATACAACTTTTTCAGCGATGAATTGTATTTTCGTGGACTGTGTGGGTGAACATCTAGGAAACATTCAGATAGGAAAATACTGCAGATTCCATTAGAGATGAACTGGGTGTTTCATGGGGGACTGGTGTGTTGACATTCTGGTGGCGGCATTATGCACAGTGTATCTATGCGGGCTGTTGTTTGTCGAGACTCCTGTCTTTTCCACTTTTCACATTGGGCAGTGTGGAGCGTTTTGTGTGATATTCACTGGCACAGGAACGGAGCATAATGGGGACGACCCGTTGCTGTGAAGTTGGAACTGCGACTAACTAACTAACTAACTAACTAACAAATTTTTCAGTTATTTAGTGAAGGTATTCCTTGGTTCTCTAAAATTCTATTTCTGGTCTCAAACAATTGAGTCAGTACAGCTAAATTAATTAAACGGGCAGGATCACATTGGGGAAAAGGATTTTGCATCCTTTCTCTCTTTGGGGTTGAGCCATCAATCTCGACGTATCCGACTGAGCCATGGACCTCAGAACTGAGCCATGGACCCCAGGACTGAGTCATGGACCCCAGTACTGAGCCATGGACCCCAGGACTGAGTAATGAACCCCAGGACTGAGCCATGGACCCCAGGACTGAGCCATGGACCCCAGGACTGAGTAATGAACCCCAGAACTGAGCCATGGACCCCAGGACTGAGTCATGGACGCCATCACTTGAGCCATTGACCCCAGGACTGAGCCATTGACCCCAGGACTCAGTCATGGATCCCAGGACTGAGCCATGCACCCCAGGACTGAGCCATGGACCCCAGGACTGAGTCATGGACCCCAGGACTGAGCCATGGACCCCAGGACTGAGTAATGAACCCCAGGACTGAGCCATGGACCCCAGGACTGAGCCATGGACCCCAGGACTGAGCCATGGACGCCAGCACTTGAGCCATTGACCCCAGGACTCAGCCATTGACCCCAGGACTCAGCCATAGATCCCAGGACTGAGCCATGGACCCCAGGACTGAGCCATGGACCCCAGGACTGAGCCATGGACCCCAGGACTGAGCCATTGACCCCAGGACTGAGTAATGAATCCCAGAACTGAGCCATGGACCCCAGGACTGAGCCATGGACCCCAGCACTTGAGCCATTGACCCCAGGACTGAGCCATGGACCCGAGGACTGAGCCATGGACCCCAGGACTGAGCCATGGACCCCAGGACTGAGCCATTTACCCCAGGACTGAGCCATGGATCCCAGGAATGAGCCGTGGACCCCAGGACTGAGCCATGGATCCCAGAATTTGAGCCATTGACCCCAGGACTGAGCCATGGACCCCAGGACAGAGATATATATATATATATATATATATATATATTGATTCTACAGAGATATAGAAGCACTTTAGTAGGAGCAAAAACTAGACCGGCAGCAGTTTAATGTGAACAAAATCTAGACCGGGAACAGAAGACTATACTATTTTGTTCCTGTGTTCCTCTGTGGGGGGGGGGGGGTGGTCACGACTAGCCATGCACCCCAAAGGTCAGTGTGGGTCCGGCCTGGGCCTCATCTCTGTCATGTTTGCTTCCTCTAGACAGCTTCCATCCTTTGAGAAGATTTTCTCTCCTAACAATTGTGACAGGACATCTGCCTCATGGCCTACTCTTTGCAATGTCCAACTACCATGGGATGTTTACCACCCACAACTAGCACACGGTAGCTCCTGTCTGTCGCCCTTTACCCAGAAGACTCGGTATCAGACCTTTCTACCCACGAAATCGAGATGGGGAGGGGGGGGGGGAGAGAAAGAGAGAACACGTGTGATAGCATCTGGTACATATGGTCCTTGGAAACATTCCCATTCTCGGAACGAGAAAGACTAAAACAAAACAAATCAACGCATCAAGTGTAGACAGCCCCAGAGAGAGAGAGAGAACAAGAGAGGAACGTTGACCTTTCTGGCTGTTGTCTGCGGTAGTCTCTTGTGTCGACTGCTCGGATGATGGCTGATGAAAAAGAAATAATACAACATAGTGTCACGTGGTAATAAAACAACAACAACAACAACAACAACAACAACAACAACGTGTCATAAACACAGAGAGACGGGGGGGGTGGGGGTGGGGGAGGAGAATTACAGCTCCTTTTCTACAATATGTGCTGGGGTGTGGAGGAGCGATATGTGCTGGGGTGTGGCGTGTGGGGGAGCGATATGTGCTGGGGTGTGGCGTGTGGGGGAGCGATATGTGCTGGGGTGTGGCGTGTGGGGGAGCGATATGTGCTGGGGTGTGGAGGAGCGACATGTGCTTTGGTTTGGGGGAGCGATATGTGCTGGGGTGTGGGGGAGCGATATGTGCTGGGGTGTGGGGGAGCGATATGTGCTGGGGTGTGGGGGAGCGACATGTGCTGGGGTGGGGGGAGCGACGAGTACTGGGGTCAGTCACAAGAGTGGGACCCAGTAGCCTCCTCGGCACCAGGTCAGTCACAAGAGTGGGACCCAGTAGCCTCCTCGGCACCAGGTCAGTCACAAGAGTGGGACCCAGTAGCCTCCTCGGCACCAGGTCAGTCACAAGAGTGGGACCCAGTAGCCTCCTCGCCCCCGCCCCCCCCTTACCTTACCTCTAGATGGCGGAAACTTTCAACTGTCCCTGCTGCTGTGATCACCCTGACTACTTTGGGACTACCCATGAGTGGCATCATCTACTTTAGGACTCCCCATGGAGTGGCATCATCTACTATAGGACTCCCCATGGAGTGGCATCATCTACTATAGGACTCCCCATGGAGTGGCATCATCTACTATAGGACTCCCCCATGGAGTGGCATCATCTACTATAGGACTACCCATGGAATGGCATCATCTACTATAGGACTCCCCATGGAGTGGCATCATCTACTATAGGACTCCCCATGGAATGGCATCATCTACTATAGGACTACCCATGGAATGGCATCATCTACTATAGGACTACCCATGGAATGGCATCATCTACTATAGGACTACCCATGGAGTGGCATCATCTACTATAGGACTACCCATGGAATGGCATCATCTACTATAGGACTACCCATGGAATTGCATCATCTACTATAGGACTACCCATGGAATGGCATCATCTACTATAGGACTCCCCATGGAGTGGCATCATCTACTATAGGACTACCCATGGAATGGCATCATCTACTATAGGACTACCCATGGAATGGCATCATCTACTATATGACTACCCATGGAGTGGCATAATCTACTATAGGACTACCCATGGAATGGCATCATCTACTATAGGACTACCCATGGAATGGCATCATCTACTAAAGGACTACCCATGTAATGGCATCATCTACTATAGGACTACCCATGGAATGACATCATCTACTATAGAACTACCCATGGAGTGGCATCATCTAATATAGGACTACCCATGGAATGGCATCATCTACTATAGGACTACCCATGGAATGGCATCATCTACTATAAGACTACCCATGGAATGGCATCATCTATTTTAGGATTCAAGAAGTGGCATCCTCTTCTACAGGACTACCCATGGAATGGCATCATCTACAATAGGACTACCCATGGAATGGCATCATCTACTATAGGACTACCCATGGAATGGCATCATCTACTATAGGACTACCCATGGAGTGGCATCATCTACTATAGGACTACCCATGGAATGGAATCATCTACTATAGGACTACCCATGGAAAGGCATCATCTACTATAGGACTACCCATGGAATGGCATCATCTACTATAGGACTACCCATGGAGTGGCATCATCTACTATAGGACTACCCATGGAATGGCATCATCTACTATATGACTACCCATGGAATGGCATCATCTACTATAGGACTACCCATGGAATGGCATCATCTACTATAGGACTCCCCATGGAGTGGCATCATCTACTATAGGACTACCCATGGAATGGCATCATCTACTATAGGACTACCCATGGAATGGCATCATCTACTATAGGACTACCCAGGGAGTGGCATCATCTACTATAGGACTACCCATGGAATGGCATCATCTACTATAGGACTACCCATGGAATGGCATTATCTACTATAGGACTCCCCATGGAGTGGCATCATCTACTATAGGACTTCCCATGGAATGGCATCATCTACTATAGGACTACCCATGGAATGGCATCATCTACTATAGGACTACCCATGGAATGGCATCATCTACTATAGGACTACCCATGGAATGGCATCATCTACCATAGGACTACCCATGGAATGGCATCATCTATTTTAGGATTCAAGAAGTGGCATCCTCTACTACAGGACTACCCATGGAATGGCATCATCTACTATAGGACTACCCGTGGAATGGCATCATCTACTATAGGACTCAAGAAGCGGCATCATTCCCCGTCACAATCCCCTGCAACAGGCAGACACTGGCTGTTGTCTAGGGTCCATAGATTATGCAGATGGGTGCAAGCGAGAGAGTGGGGTCGACGAAGATGCGCAGCTCTTCTTCACTATAATCCAATTCATTGCGCAAGTCATTCTTCAATAATTCTTGATGGGCAAAACTACGTGGATGTAATGAATAGTCTTCATCATTCCTGATGGACAAACATCAAAGATTATGCATGTATAACTGAGTAGTGCAGGATGGATCAGCCACAGTTATCACAGATCATTAACTATGATCAACGACTATTAGTCATTTGAGAACTTCGGGTTGCGCGCGCGTACACGCACGTACTCACGCACGCATATATATATATATTCGTTCGCTGTTCCTTCGGGAAACGATCCTGCCTGCTACAGGCCG
Organism: Cepaea nemoralis; assembly: GCA_014155875.1. Lineage (NCBI taxonomy): Eukaryota > Metazoa > Mollusca > Gastropoda > Stylommatophora > Helicidae > Cepaea > Cepaea nemoralis. The sequence goes on along the minus strand of JACEFZ010018665.1, from coordinate 17,943 downwards.
TTATAAAATAACCTGTAACGCAGGACTCTCTCCTGTATCCTCCACTCAACTCCACGGAGTCCCTCCTTTGGGCCAAGGTTTCCTCACTTGCCCAGGTCTCACTCTAGGGCTAAGTTCCCCTAAATTACCTAAATATCAAATGATCCAACCCGTCACTTTCTTTTCTTTTTATCGGCTGATTCGTTACCCCCCTCCCCTCCCCCATGAGAATCCATTACACCCTTTATCCCTGACTTATGGAGTCCCCCGAACATTACATTTGGGATTTTCCCTTGTTTGCCGGTCTTCCAGCAAGTTCTATCTGCCCACTGGTGATTTTATCTCGACGTGCGGGTGTTCTACAATCCCACTGTCTTGGGGCTCCCCCATCAGCTGGAGATTCTAATTAATCTCTCTGGTCCCACATCTGCCTTACTCTAACCTCACACCTGCAATCTCGCTTTGTTACTTTCATCGTTCCTCACGCACGTTACATCTACTAAATAACTTCCTTTGGAGTGGCATCATACTACAGGACTCAAGAAGTGAAATAATCTACTTTAGGACTAATCATGATGTGGCATTATACTACAGCACTAAAGAAGTGGAATCATACTACAGGACTCAAGAAGTGGAATCATCTACTATAGGGCTACTCATGAAGTGGCATTATACCACAGGACTCAAGAAGTGGAATCATCTACTATAGGGCTACTCATGAAGTGGCATTATACCACAGGACTCAAGAAGTGGAATCATCTACTATAGGGCTACTCATGAAGTGGCTGATATACAGGACTCAAGAAGTGGAAATCATCTACTATAGTGCTACTCAGAAGTGGCATTATTACTACAGGACTCAAGAAGTGAATCATATCTACTATAGGGCTACTCATGAAGTGGTATTATACCACAGGACTCAAGAAGTGGAATCATACTACAGGACTCAAGAAGTGGAATCATACTACAGGACTCAAGAAGTGGAACCATACTACAGGACTCAAGAAGTGGAATCATCTACTATAGGACTACTCATGAAGTGGCATTATACCACAGGACTCAAGAAGTGGAATCATACTACAGGACTCAAGAAGTGGAACCATACTACAGGACTCAAGAAGTGGAATCATCTACTATAGGACTACTCATGAAGTGCCATTATACTACAGGACACAAGACGTGGAATCATACTACAGGACTCAAGAAGTGGAATCATACTACAGGACTCAAGACGTGGAACCATACTACAGGACTCAAGAAGTGGAATCATACTACAGGACTCAAGAAGTGGAACCATACTACAGGACTCAAGAAGTGGAATCATCTACTATAGGACTACTCATGAAGTGGCATTATACCACAGGACTCAAGAAGTGGAATCATACTACAGGACTCAAGAAGTGGAACCATACTACAGGACTCAAGAAGTGGAATCATCTACTATAGGATACTACTCATGAAGTGCCATTATACTACAGGACACAGACGTGGAATCATACTACAGGACTCAAGAAGTGGAATCATACTACAGGACTCAAGAAGTGGAACCATACTACCAGGACTCAAGAAGTGGAATCATACTACAGGACTCAAGAAGTGGAACCATACTAACAGGACTCAAGAAGTGGAATCATCTACTATAGGGCTACTCATGAAGTGGTATTATACCACAGGACTCAAGAAGTGGAATCATACTACAGGACTCAAGAAGTGGAATCATACTACAGGACTCAAGAAGTGGAACCATACTACAGGACTCAAGAAGTGGAATCATCTACTATAGGAACTACTCATGAAGTGGCATTATACCACAGGACTCAAGAAGTGGAATCATACTACAGGACTCAAGAAGTGGAATCATACTACAGGACTCAAGAAGTGGAATCATACTACAGGACTCAAGAAGTGGAATCATACTACAGGACTCAAAAACCCTAAATGTTTGTATGTGTGTGTGTGTGTGGGGGGGGGGGTAATAAAACTTAGCATTAAGCAAGCAAAATGTACCGACAATGTAACAAAAATGGCGCAGAAAAACACAAAAAGAGAGAGAGAGAGAGAGAGAGAGAGAGAGAGAGAGAGAGAGAGAAAACGACAGAGAGAGTGAGTAGACTGCAACAAACTGGTGCAGAAATACACAGAAAGGGAGAGATAGAGAGAGAAAGAGATAGAGAGAGAGTAGACTGCAACAAAATGGCGCATAAAAACACGAGAGAAAGAGAGAAAAGAGAGGAGAGGAGAGAGAGAGAGAAGGACAAGAGAGAGAGAGTGAGTAAAATGCAACAAACTGGGGGCAGAAAACACACACAGACAGAGGGGAAGAAAGAGAGAGGTATCTGCAACAAAAGGGCGCTTTAAAAAAACACGAGAGAGAGAGAGAGAGAGAGAGAGAGAGAGAGAGAGAGAGAGAGAGAGAGAGAGAAGGACAGAGAGAGAGAGAGTGAGTAGACTGCAACAAACTGGTGCAGAAATACACACACAGACAGAGAGAGAAAGAGAGAGAGTAGTCTGCAACAAAATGGCGCAGAAACACACACACACACACACACACATACAGATAGAAAAGGACAGAGAGAGTGAGCAGACTACAACAAACTGGTGCAGAAATACACAGAGAGGGAGAGAGAGAGAGATAGAGAGAGACAGACAGATAGATAGAGAGAGGTAGAGAGATAGAGAGAGACAGACAGATAGAGAGAGAGAGAGAGATAGAGAGAGACAGATAGATAGATAGATAGATAGATAGATAGATAGATAGATAGATAGATAGATAGAGAGAGAGAGAGAGAGAGAGAGAGAGAGAGAGAGAGAGAGAGAGAGAGAGAGAGAGAGCAGATTATCTACATGAACTTACTTGTGGCCGGGGGAAGGAGTTCCTGACTGACAGATCCACCTTCATGAAGGGAAACGCGTTTAGCTTTTCCCTGGCCTTCCGCTGCCGCTGATAAATGTAATATGTGTTCATAGGTTGTACAACTCATCGTTTCAGTGTGTGTGTGTGTGTGTGTCTCTCTCTCTCTCTCTCTCTCTCTCTCTCTCTCTCTCTCTATCCCTCTGTGTGTGTGTGTGTGTGTGTGTGTGTGTGTGTGTGTGTGTGTGGTGAGTGTGATGCCGTCTGACACAAGCGACCATGTCCACACCCAGCGGGTACCCCTCCTCCTGATCAGTTCATGTGCGTATTGTCTGCCATGGCACTCACGCTAACTCTGACATCCTTGACTCCGTCTGTCGTCCATTGCCGCTAACGCCACAGTCCTCTCAGTTGTTCCAGTCTTCTACGGCTACTCTCGTCGTCATCACTACCATCATCATCATCGTCATCATCACAATCTTCTTCTTGTTGTTTTGTTTGTTGTTTTTGCGCTCGTTCGCTTTGACCCAAGAGTAGTCCGTACACGCTACTTATAGTATCACTGGGCTGAATTTTACGTGAGGGTTAGTTTTCCCTATAACCAGCGTTACTAGCCATCAGACGAATCCACTCCGGCTTCAGGGGTACTTGTAATTTACCTCCCCAAGTCAAGGACGAGAAGTCAACAATCTACTTCTCCTATTCCCCCAACAGCGCAGGCAGTTAACCAGCTCACAATAGATTGAATTTCTTTCGATTCCCACAAAGGTTCTATCGCTGTGGGGGAATCCTCTCTTTGTTATATTTTTATTTTAGTAATACTGTTTCGTCATCTTTGTCTACATCGCTAACTAAATACGTGTATGTAATATGTATTGTGTGTATGCTTGTATTTCTGGAAGTTTCACCACGGGAAACTTTCAGACAGCTGTTGGAATCATCCCCAGACCCCACCCATTCTCTGAAACTTCTCTTAACCTAACTGTGGAATTGCTGATAACGTTCACGGCATCCTTAAACCGATTCCCTGACAGTGTCCGGCTGTGGCCAGGGAGCAAGATAGCACCAGACGATGCCAGGTTGAGAGAATATAGAGGATATTCCGTGACAGTCAGATCGTGCGTTGTGAGGCACTACTTCAGCGTAGGGATCTATGTGTTGACATATTGTCGTGCAGCAAAATCAGTTTAATTATTGACTTTCCTGGACGTGTCCTTCTGATCGTATCTCTGAGACTATGAAGGGCGCCAACCTGCGTGCCCTTGTGAACTGTTCGACCTTTTGAAGCAGGGTTAGTGTCTCTGATGGCGAGTAAGGGGGAAGATACAGGACAGTCTGACGTCATGGTATGGAGGAACAGTGATCAGAAGTGTTTTAGGGTAAAGGGTGGACGAAACCAAAGAAGCTGGGACAAAAAGATTCAAGTCACGAGGGCAAAGGTTGGCAGTGCACAACCAAGGCTTTGGGCAAAGATAACCCAAAACCCCCAGGGCAGAAGGTTTTGGCAGACACGAACACAAGGGGGGACAAGAAGATCACCCAAAAACACAGGGTGCTTAAAAAAAATGTGTGCACAAAGAAAGGGGGGACAAACATTACCCAAAAAAACCCGGACTGGAAATTTAAAAAGAAACACCCCAAGAGACAAACCCCTTGGACGAATTTTCACCACCCGGTTTGCATATTTTGGGGGGGGCAGGAAAAAGTTTTACGCTGTTAAACGGCCCCAAAGGCTTGTTAAAAAAGTTGCATTTCCGAACGAAGGGTGGGCCCCAAAAGATACCAACGCCACACGGCTGGCTTAAAATTGGCGGGCCGAGCGAAGGGGTTTGGGCCCGGTCACCAACGCCCAAGGCCTGGCCAGAGAGGCATGACTGTTAGTAGAGAGATAGAAGGCTGTGGACAGACATGATCACCAACGCCACACCGCATGGACTATAAGAAGATTGGCAGTGCACGAGACAGAAGGCTGTGGACAGACATGATCACCAACGCCACACGGCATGGACTATAAGAAGATTGGCAGTACACGAGACAGAAGGTTGTGGACAGACATGATCACCAACACCACACCGCATGGACTATAGTAAGACTGACAGACCCATTCAAACAGCAGCTCTCGGAAGGAATAATGTGTGCCATCAAAAGAAAGCGCACAAAACATTAACTAAAGATAGCCAGCGGTACGATGAAACCGTCAGAGGAACAGAAACATACAACAAGAGAACATTAACTCTCTCAGGACGTGGAATTTTCACTACTTTTTTTGTTGTTGTTGCATATCCCTTACGGGACGTTGCAGTCAACACCAGCATTTTTCAGCTGCTGTTGATATACTAGGCAAGTGTTACGTTCAGTAGTTTGCCATTGCTTTCTGAACGACATGCTCCCATACCAGCACGTTATAACACAACGCGACACGGTCTGCTGCACAAATCGGTCGCGGCTGAGCTTCGAACGCCTGGTACCCGGCTCACGAACCGCGTTCGCAAGCCTTTGGCCACGGAGGCAGGATATTTCGCTCTCTATGTTTACACACACAGCTCAAGTTTAACGTGTTATTTTCACAATCTTTCTTTTTCGAAACTGATTGATTGATTGATTGATTGATCTAGGAACCGACATGTAGCATTATCATCATCAAGTGTGATGCAGATAAGCGTGGGCGGTCATGGTTCGCTACCTCACTCGACCACAAAAGTCCTGCACCTGGTCTGTGTTATTGTCTCGATTGTGTCGTGCGGTTAAGCCATTAAGGTATTTATCGCTCTGCCTTCCCTTTCTATTTTCCCAACAATTTTGTCAGTTGTCGCCAATGTTTCACGTTTATTTTTCCCTGTAACGTGTCCAAAACTATCTGGCGTCTATGCCTAAATTCTCTAACCAATTTATGGCTTCATGTTTCTTTAAGACTGTCTCGTTTTTTAACCTGTCCATCCGTGATATACTTGTCATTTCCCCCCTAGAAACCACATCTCCACGGCTATTAGATGTTTCTCGGGTTGACAGCTTGTTGTCCATGATTGACGCACATACAACAGCATGGGTTTCATATAGCGCTTCAACAATCTGTTTCTCGCTACAATTAACAGTGTGTATTGGTGAGTATATCTGGCAATAGGCGACATTTTCCACGGCGATTCTTGTTCTAATCTCCACACGACACCTTCCCTCCCATTCCACCATTACCCTACCTCGTTCAACTTCATAAGAGAAGTTATATTAGGGTACATCACCTGGCTCAGATTAATAATCCTGTGATCAAGTCAGCCACAATTCGGATAGTTCAGGTGATTTGTTGTCCGAAGAGGGTAATGGCTCTCTGTCTATGTATAGTTACAAGTCGTCCTTCTGTCAGATGTTTAGAATGTTCCGAGATAGTAGTACCGATTCACTTGTTTGAGAGTTTTCCCATTTCCTTGGATGTTACATTGTGTTGTTTCTTTCTCCTTAGAGACGACTAAAGTCACAGTTTTCTAGCAACTGAATGCAACCTCTAGTTAGAATTAAATAATGGATTTATAAATTATAAACGGTAATTTGACGCAGAGGTGTTTCCAAGGCACCAGGGTCGGGTTATATACTGGCCAAGACCTATTGACGCGTCCTCGTCGAGCGTCCTGGGCAACAGGTCCCTTCGGGGTCCTGGCTAAAGTCAGTAGGATCGCCGATTCCTCCGAAGTCGGAGAGTGTCTGCCTGTACGGCGAGGAACCACCAGTCTGCACACAGATAAGCCAGACATGGGACAACGGATACTCATGCAAACCTCAGGTCCGGTATGACATCACACTGATGTTGGACAACAGGATGCCTTCATCCGACATACAGGACTTCACGTTGGAGATCAAGCCAACGAACACAAGCAAGCATAAACGGTGATTCTCAAGAGATGATAACATAACGGTACACTGAAACCGAGCACTCACCTTTAACCGAAGGGGCGGCAACTCTATATCCAGGCGTTTAGTTGACCTGTGTGTTTCCTCCCCCTGACCGAATACTGTGACGTCGCCTGACAGAGGGACATCGGAAGCGATCCGTGGACAGTCACCGGTCAACTGCTGTCCACACAACACTGTCAGCGAGTCTAATGGCGGCATATGTATCGAGTTGAACTGTTTAGAGAAAACACTGCCCCGCGCAGGTCTCCGTTTCATCTTTGTGCTGTCTGCTGCTGCTGCCATCTTGGTCTCTAGTTGTCATGTCCTACAGAGACAACATCAGACTATTGCCCAACAAACGTCTGTGTGTCCTGTGTAAGCAAATATTTGTGTTCCTGTAAGAACAGATTCAAATATATGGGACTTACATTAATAAACAAATGATTTGCTCCTGTATAAAAGTGGGTAGCATACTAGCACTCATAATTCGTGGCAAAATCCAGTGGAATAGCGGTGACGTCAGCTATGGTGCTTTTAAGTTTAAGTCAACATTCGCTGTTGGACTAAACAAATATAATAAACTACAGCGGTAATCTCGTCCGCTTAACGTTAATCCCGTGAGCATTTTTAAAGATAGTGTCACCATGTGCTTCCAGGCCAGATAGTGGAGACAGACGACCAGGAGAGATCCGACATGTTGCCGAGGAGCTAGCATTCCGACAGACAGAAACATTCCCAGCAAAGTCCTTGTCCTGGACAGGGGGAGCCGAGAGGGAGAGTCTGCCGTCTGCAATACATGTTTTATTGTTCGTTTATATCAGCGGCGTCACATGGGATGCCCTCAAGTGGGATGCAGCAATTGTTTCCTTAATCCATGCCATCATATTGCTAGGGGTGGTGTCGGCATCTTTCTAGAATCTCTGCCATCATACTTCTAATGACATGAAACAGTTGCAGTGATAACTGTTGAGTCAAGAATCAGGTACAGTGATAACTGTAGAGACAAGACACAGTTGCAGTGATAACTGTCGGACTAAAATCTGTTCCAGTGATAACTGTTGGGACAATAAACAATTACAGTGATAACTCTAGGGACAATAAACAGTTACAGTGATCATTGTCGGGACAATAAATAGTTACAGTGATAACTGTGGGGACTAATAAACAGTTACAGTGATAACTGTGGGGACAATAAACAGTTACAGTGATAATTGTGGGGACATGATTCGGTTACAATAATAACTATGGAAACACCCCAAACACCCCCCCCCCCCTCCAAAGTAAAAAAAAACAGTTACAGAAATATTCCTGGAGACTGAATAGACTCTTTATTTTCAAAGGGTTAAGAACTGGGCACACAGACTTAAATGACGTTCTGTCCTAGAAGTATGATGGCAGATATTCTTGAAGAGAGAGAAAGGGGGGGGGGGGGGGGTGAGTGAGAGAGGGGAAGAGAGAGAATGAACTACGAACTTTATTTACAAAGGGATAAGAACTGGCTACATAGACCTGTCTGTAGAGATTCTTGAATTCCCGAAGAGAGAGAGAGAGAGAGAGAGAGAGAGAGAGAGAGAGAGAGAGAGAGAGAGAGAGAGAGAGAGAGAGAGAGAGAGAGAGAGAGAGAGAGAGAGAGAGAATGACAAATGGAGAAAATTCTGACACGGAAGCATGTGGAAGACAATCAGTGGTCAGACCCACAGAAAACATTTATTTGTGGAGGTACGTGTCATCTGCATGGCAGATGATGATGATTAGAAGGTGAAAGTGTAAGCTGGAAAATAAGACAACAGGACGTTTAAATGGGGAAAGAAACGGGGGATCTGGGAAGACAATGCTAGACAGCATCCCATCATGTTGTGTTGGATCTTTCCCCCCACGGCATGTAGGCGTGTTGGGAAATGAGCAGGCCGACAGATTGGCCGGTCGGCACCTCTGGGTGGGATAATGAGGCAGGATAAGGCAGATGTGGTCAAGGCACTATGGGATCGTGTGGGGGAACAGATACAACATCACGGCCTGGGGAGAATGGCGAGGCAGGGAGTGAAAAAGAGGATCTGGCGACACTCACGTCTCCGAGGAGAAGTCAGATGGGCACATAATCAGACTGTAACAGATTGATTCTCTTCGCTGACTGTTGAAGATGAGGGCGGAACACGTATGTGAATGCCCCGAGTGATGTGATGTGGGATCTTGACTCGAGTACATAGTGTTCCGAGAAAGAAAAAAACATCCGCAACAGAAATGATTGGAGGCACGCGAGACACATTAGACAAAAATTTTTATTAAAGACTTGCGAGACAACTTAATTTGACATTTTAAAAATAAAAGGATGTTAACAGGCAAGTGAATCGACTTCATTGCAACGGGTTTTCCCCCATCTGGCATGGTGTCTTTCCATAGGACCCGCTGCGGAACGCGTCGCACAAAGCACGAACTCCCTAGCTCCAGCAACGACCCCCAAGAGTCTCCGAGAAAATTGCACTTGCACGTGGGCTGAAATCGACCCCACAAACGTCAGGGGGCTTGGATGGTGGCGTAACCACTCGGCCACGCAGACCCCCCAATGTGTACATTGTAAAGACTCGGCCAACCGTTGTCCGCGGTTTCCGTCTAGAACAGTTTTGCCTCTTTGTAACTGTTACACAGCAAATGAGATCTGTTGGTAACAGCTATACAATACACTGTGTAGTTTGTGTTTCTGTTACAAGAAAAATTTAATCTGGAACGACACTTCACGACCGCACATTCAAACATAAATGCTCAATATCCAATCAATTCGGAGTTAAGACAAGATTTCATAGCTAAGCAAGAAAGATCCCTGACCAGGCAGCAGTCATTTTTCACCAAGGCTAACGAACAGAGCAACTGTGCTGTTGTGTCATACGAAACTGCCTGCGTCACCTTCAGCTGATCAAATTATGTCATTCTGGCGACTATTGCCTGTCGAACAATTTGAACACTTGCGTTCATTCGCCCAGAGATACATTTGTCCTTTTGGTTCGACTTACAGATGCGATTAGTCATTTTCCGCTATGACCGTTATAAAAAAACTTGCAACGTTCCAGACTCACCGACAGTAACCTAGCTGCGCTTATGACTTTGGGCACGACAGATTTATGCCCAAACATTCATAAACTGGCATCTGAACTTAAGTAACTGGTTATGAAGAATAGTTTTAGAATTTTGTTGTCGAAAGTTAAGAAAGGTAACTGCTACACAACACACGAGATCTCTTGGTAACTGCTACACAACACAGGAGATCTCTTTGTAACTGCTACACAACACACAAGATCTCTTTCTAACTGCTACACAACACACGAGATCAGACGCAAAACTAACTAAAGACACTTAATAGGATGCCACAACTATCGGATATAGACATGATTCGGGAAAAACACAGATAATGAGAATCAATCAGACCAATGATGACCCGATCTTCTCTGGCGAAAGTTTGCTTCAAGCAGTGGAATCATACACCTACATACGTAGCAATGTGGACGCAGAAGGGGGGGGGGGGGGGGAGGGCAGAGCTGGATGAGTTGTCATAGCCTGACAACATTTGTGGTCGTCAACAGACATGACAAACAGTAGCACACATATTATGTAACTGTAAAGTCAAACCAGGACTACTGTGTAGCCCAGAAACAAGAAAAATGACCACAACAATTGTTATTCAACTGCAGACATTCACTACTATATGGTGTCCGCACAGGCCTGGACTAGAGTGGTATGACAGAATCACTGTGTGGAGTTTAGGTACAGACCTGAACTAGAGTATGACAGAATCAATGTGTGGAGTTTAGGTACAGACCTGAACTAGAGTATGACAGAATCACTGTGTGGAGTTTAGGTACAGACCTGAACTAGAGTATGACAGAATCACTGTGTGGAGTTTACGTACAGACCTGAACTAGAGTATGACAGAATCACTGTGTGGAGTTTAGGTACAGGCCTGGACTAGAGTATGACAGAATCACTGTGTGGAGTTTAGGTACAGGCCTGGACTAGAGTGGTATGACAGAATCACTGTGTGGAGTTTAGGTACAGATCTGGACTAGACTGGTATGACAGAATCACTGTGTGGAGTTTAGGTACAGACCTGAGCTAGAGTATGACAGAATCACTGTGTGGAGCTTAGGTACAGACCTGAACTAGAGTATGACAGAATCACTGTGTGGAGTTTAGGTACAGACCTGAACTAGAGTATGACAGAATCACTGTGTGGAGTTTAGGTACAGACCTGAACTAGAGTATGACAGAATCACTGTGTGGAGTTTAGGTACACACCTGAACTAGAGTATGACAGAATCACTGTGTGGAGTTTAGGTACAGGCCTGGACTAGAGTGGTATGACAGAATCACTGTGTGGAGTTTAGGTACAGACCTGGACTAGACTGGTATGACAGAATCACTGTGTGGAGTTTAGGTACAGACCTGGACTAGGGTGGTATGACAGAATCACTGTGTGGAGTTTAGGTACAGGCCTGGACTAGACTGGTATGACAGAATCACTGTGTGGAGTTTAGGTACAGACCTGGACTAGAGTGGTATGACAGAATCACTGTGTGGAGTTTAGGTACAGACCTGGACTAGAGTGGTATGACAGAATCACTGTGTGGAGTTTAGGTACAGACCTGGACTAGAGTGGTATGACAGAATCACTGTGTGGAGTTTAGGTATCTCCTGGACTAGAGTGGTATGACAGAATCACTGTGTGGAGTTTAGGTACAGACCTGGACTAGAGTGGTATGACAGAATCACTGTGTGGAGTTTAGGTACAGACCTGGACTAGAGTGGTATGACAGAATCACTGTGTGGAGTTTAGGTACAGACCTGGACTAGAGTGGTATGGCAGAATCACTGTGTGGAGTTTAGGTACAGACCTGGACTAGAGTGGTATGACAGAATCACTGTGTGGAGTTTAGGTACCTCCTGGACTAGAGTGGTATGACAGAATCACTGTGTGGAGTTTAGGTACAGGCCTGGACTAGAGTGGTATGACAGAATCATTGTGTGGAGTTTAGGTACAGAACTGGACTAGAGTGGTATGACAGAATCACTGTGTGGAGTTTAGGTACAGACCAGAACAGATGTCAGAGAATCAAAAGGTCGGGAGAAGAGACTGGTGCTGTGTAGAACACACATTAAGAGAACCTGATAGTGGTATAACAAGTATGCCCTTCTTCTGGAACACACAGGAAAAACAAAATAAAGAAAAACCTAAAACTATAACGACAAGATAATATGAAACAGATATTGATCACACGGGGAGGACATGGGCTAATTGCGGGAGATACCTACAGATAGGACGGTTTGGCAGAAGTTGGTTGAGGGGCTCTGCTCCGTGTGAGATAAATGACACAATAAGGGGGAGAAGATGCGAGACAGGAAGCTGTGGACAGCCACGACGACAAGAGCCATACGGCATGGACCAGTAGCGGCGGAACAGCAGCTGTAGTAGTAGTTTGCTAAGAATTGTGCTATTTTCACAGTTTGTTGTCACAGAGAGATGTAATTTTCTAAACCTTACCTGCAACAGATCCGACCAGCTGACTTGGCCCACTAGTCTCAGTTTGACTGCGCCCATGACGCCAGAAACTCCCACCGTCTTAAACCCAGTTAAATGGCGCGCGCTGTAATCTTGTTCCAGTCTGGGCGTTAATCCATTCAACCATAGACTATTCCTTTCCCTATCGATTAAGGCGTTAGAACTATACAGTGACATTGTTTCCTCCCCCCCCCCCCCCCCCTTTCCTCCCCCAAGTGAAAATTGGAAACACTTGCGATACAAGCGATTGATAAAGCGGAGATCATATCGGAGGGATTTACTGATCGTGAAAGTTAATAAATACAGCGCCGTCTTTGACAAGCGCTGGGTAAAATCTTGTCTGTATTCACACGTTGCTTGTCATGTCTTCGTGACAGTCGACCTTGGGGTCAGATGTTTGACATGACTTGTCCCTGGTTCACCGAGTTTAGATTGCCGACTGGGGGACACTTTATTGAGCACGTGACCCCAGCATACAGATGTCTCGTTCTGACCGTCCATAAACTGATCACTGTCAAGTTTATAAACACATTTATAGACACTATATATATATATATATATATATATATATATATATATATATATATATATATATATATATATATATATATATATATATTCCGTCTTGACAGACGATAGTTTGGTACATTGTGCTTCAAACTGCATAATAACTACAACCCATGGTGGTGGCGAGTGTGGCTGGTAAGGCCAATTCGCGCTGTAATTGTTCGTCCACAGTGGATGCATGTGAACACATGGTCATTTCCACCATCATGCACCATCTTACGTCTCTCACGCTCTGTGTGTGCTTTATCTGCAATCATTTTCTCCTTTGTCTTTATTCCGTTTCTGGCAGTTACCCTCCATGCAACACGTTCAGCGGCGACTTGCTCCCAATGTGCATTATCAATGCCTGTATCAATCATGTCCCGCTTACACACAACTTGTATCGTAGTAGAGGCCGACCCTAAGATCTCCTACCCATCTGTAATTCACTACAAAAATATGTCCTTTGGTATTCTACCTTCATCCATCCTCCTAACGTGTTCTATGCATCTAAGTCTACGAAGACTGAGCATGGAATATACCGTCACACAACCTGAACTTTCCAATACTTCAGTATTTGTGATTTTGTCTTGCCAGTTAATACCATATATATATATATTCATTGGCACCTTGCCGTCTTGACAGACGATAGTTTGTGCTCTAAAAAGGCATAATAACTTTAACTATTGGCGGTGTGACTGATAAGGCCAATTTGCGCTGTAAATGTCCGTTCACAGTGGGTGCATGTGAACACGTGGTCATTTCTACCATCATGCACCATCTTACGTCTCAAACGCTTGGTGTGTGACTTTTCTGCAATAATTTTCTCCTTTGACTTATTCCATTTCTGATTATTTGCCCTCCTTGCAACAGGTTAGCGGCGGACTTGCTCCCAATGTGCATTATCAATGCATATATCAATGCATCATCTCTCAATGCATCATATATATATATATATATATATATATATATATATATATATATATATATATATATCTATATGATGCATTGATATATGCAGTTATATATATATATATATATATATATATATATATATATATATATATATATATATATATATATATATACTGTCAAATGTGTGGAAGCACACTTATTCTTTTGTGTATCATGTGTCAGTGCCGGGATGTCTATAGCTGTCAAACTGTATACACTGCAAAACACCTTTGGCAAAGTCTTCGAAAAGATAGTAGTCCACAGATTCCAGCGACATTTGGAAAGTCGTAATTTGCTTCCCAAAGAGCTCGGGAGTTACCGGCCTGGGAAGGACACCTGCGCTAATGCGGATACTTTTACATTTGATGTCTATGCGATAGCTCTTGACCTGGAGGATGTGTATAAGAGGGTTAGGTATGATCGGTTGCTACACACTGTTGGACATGGAGGTCTGCCTTTGCCTTGTTGGATGGGTTGCGGCGGTCCTTTATGAGCGTAAGGTTGCACTGCGCATGGGTTCCTGGACTTCTGACCCTTGTACTATTACACCTGGGTTGCCGCAGGGATCTGCCATGTCCCCAGTGCTCTCTAATGTCTACTCCAGCAAAGTCGCAGCTATTGAGACACGTGTGGGTGGTGAGTGTGTTTATAGGTGGGGGTTTGTGTGTGTTTGTAAGGGATGTGTGGGTGTGGATGTGTATGGGAGATGCGTGTGGGGATGTGTGTGCGTGAGGGGATGTGTGTGCGTGAGGGTGGGGTATGTGTATATGGGTGGGGTGTTGTGTGGGAGGGGAGATGTGTGTGGGTAAGGGATGTGTGTGTGGGAAGGTGGGGTAGGTGTGATTGAGTGTGGAATGTGTGGGTGGGTAAAGGATATATGTGAGGGTTTGGGATGTGTGTTTGGCTGGGTGTATGAGTGTGGATGGGTAGATGCGAGTTGTATGTGTTGATAGCTGGGGGGGGGTTTTTGGGGAGGTGAGGGGTTTGAGGAATGAGTACGTGAGTAGGTGGATATATGTGGGAGATCTTGGGGGTGGGGATGTGTGGGTGGGTGAGTGTTGAGGGTTTATGGGATGAGGGGAAAAGATGTGTTTTGGGGTTGGGGAGATATGTGTAGGTGGGGGATGTGTTGGATGATAGGTGGGCGGGTGCATTTTTATTTTTCCGGGGGGTTTGTGTGTGTGGGTGGGGGGAAAGGATGGTTTTGGGGGGGAAATTGTGGTGGGGGGAGGGTGTGTGGGTTTTTTGGTGTGTTTGGGGAGATGTGTGTAGGCAGGGTATGTGTGAGTGTTGAATGTGTGGGTGGGGGATAGGTTGGGGCATGTATGTGTGCCTGGGGGAGTGTGTGTGTGTGGCTCCGTGGGAGATGTGTGGGTGGATGGAGGATGGGTGGATAGTTGGGGTATGTGTCTCATAACATGGTAATATGCATTGTTTATGTTTACAACATTCATTTGCAGATGATTTGCTAGAGTATAGACAGGGCAGAGATAGGGAAAGTTTGGCTGCAGATTTACAGGTGGCAGTAAACAGAGTGGTGCAGGGACGCAGGGGCCATTATAAACCCAGACAAGGCATCGGTTGTTGTGTGGTACTCCCTGGATAACCGGATCGTCAAGGCAGATGTCCCAGGTATTATGTTGAATGGATGTCCTTTTAGTCGAGAGAGTAAACTGAAGTACTTGGGTATCACCTTTGACAGGTGTTTGTCTTTTAAAGATCATGTGGAGACTTTGGTGGTGAAGGCTGGTAGGGGTCATAATGCATTGAGGGCTATGGCAGCAACCGGGATAGATCAGAGGATGCTGTACAGGCTCTTTCAGCGGTTAATAATGTCTGTCATTGAGTATGGTTTGGGGCTCCTGACAGTATCGAAGAGCCAGCTTGAAATGAAAGGTTGGAGCGCATACAAAATGCGGCCATGTATGTGATTCTGGAGTGCACAAAGGACACACCAATTATATGCATCAGGCATATCCTGGCGCTACCAACAATGACGGATAGGACATAGGTCCTTCAGGCCAAATGGTACCTGAGAGTTGCTGCAAATAGGATCACTCCCTGCATGAAGTTGTGGATATGGTCAAGGGTCATAGACTAAAACGAAGCAGGTAATGATTGGCACTGGTAGAATCTAGAGAGAGATTAGAGGGCACGCGGGACAATATCAATGTTAAACGTGTCTTACAGGGATTCAAACTTTTTGCCTCCACATGGGTACACAGTCTGGCTGTAGGAACAAGTGTCTTCGGATACAGAGACAAGAGGTCTGGTACTCTCAAAACTGAGAGGGAAGATCAAGACAACTTTCAACCAGATAGGGATGGGAACTATTTGTAGTGTGACTCTTCACTGGCTGTTGCACGAGGGGACGGGGGGGATTGCTAGTTCTTAGCTCACCTCAACTCAGTTCCAGGGATGAGACTCTCCCCCACTGGAAGGCCGTCTGTTGACAATGCCAGGCGTGAAGGACGTGGAGGAATCCAGCAGCCGAGACCAGACCCCAGCCTGCACGTGTGTGATGTGTTGGCCGTGGCCTGGTGACATTTACCATGCCCCTCTGCTGTTGTACAGTTGCATGTCGTACAGTTCCAGTACCAGCCTGGCACGCCAAGCTGGTTTCTGAGATGTGAGAGGGAAAGAAGGGTTCAGCAACATACTTCTCGTGAAGATGGTTGGTAGTTTAGTACCGTACAGAAAGGAAAGTCTCTACATCAAACATACTCCTCCAGATGTTTGTTTTAGGTCTCAAACTGCCTGAACTGCAGCACGAGTTCAGGTTTAAAGCTTTCCAACCACCCAAGCAATACCACACATTCTGTGACTGTAGCCTCACAAACAGCAGGTATCTCAAACTTACAACAACCAAGCAATATCACACTCTCTATGGATGTACAGTTGGCACAAACAGTTTGCTTGATCTAACTTTGTTACCCCACTACTACCCGTAAGGATAGAGAACAGAGACTGAAGGTCCTGTATGTGTCACACATTGTCTGGATCTACCTGATCACTCATGGCTGGTGTGCTCCACTGGGGTCTGAACTTGGGACAACCCAGTCAATAAGCTGAAATGCTAGTGACCATGCAGATTTTCCATTAAGACTATTACTTGTCGTTGCTACTCATTCTTTCACACAAACTCCAGTCAGTCAACTTGGCAACAGATGCAAACATAGCCAATTGGCTTTAGAAAATACTTTAATACAAAAAAGTCAGCCAATCTGGCAATAGAGACCAACATCGGCTCAACAAAACATTCAGTTTAGTGCAGAAAGTCAGCCAATGTATAACATAACATAAACACCAATAAAAGAACATTGACAGAATAAACCTGTTCTTGCCACTGGTTTTCATGTGGCAGTCTCCAGTGTTGACAACACAACATGATTCAAAGCAATGTTTGCCAGTTGTCAATTTGTGATAACACAACATGATTCAAAGCAATGTTTGCCAGTTGTCAGTTTGAACACAGAAGACACACGTAACAGACTGGAGAATGTATTGCCTGGCATACTGTGCTGTATCTGGGCCCGGTGCAACAACAGAATGAAACCATGCAGCTGAAGGGTTTATAAGACTGCACGCCGACGTGTCAACTTTGGTCATGTGGTCAACGGAGAGAATGCATTTTGCGTGATGTATACCATGAGCAGGGAGTCTCCGTGGTGAAGAGGTCAGACCATCTGACTCGGGCACCGAAGGTAGTGGGTTCAATTCTGGGCAGCGTCCTTTAGTCACGAGTGCACTTTTTCTGAGACACCCAGGGGTCATCGCTGGAGCGTGCTTTGTGGACCCTTTCCATGCTGCGGAAAGAGACTGAGCCTGTACCCCATGTAGTGGTGTTAACCTGTACCCCATAAAGTGGTGTTTGCCTGTACCCCGTGTAGTGGTATTGGGCTGCACCCCATGTAGTGATGTTTGTCTGTACCCCATAAAGAGGTGTTTGCCTGTACCCCCTGAAGTGGTTTCTGCAGCATCGTGTTCCATGTAGTGAAGATGTTGACCTGACAAACCGCCTTCTTCAAGTCACTGGTACAATGATGTGAGGGGAACATTCTCACACACCAGCACAATCTTCAGCATGTTTCACCGACATTGTGGTGATCGCTGTCATAAACTTCCTTTTTTTTGTTTGGCCCAATTTTTTGTTTTTTTTAAACCCCCAAACCCGGGGTTTTAA